>CAJVPT010001710.1:0-20214 GCA_910592055.1 Acaulospora colombiana | reverse complement strand
ATTTTTCGAGATAATCACATTTCCCTCTTAGATATCACGGTGATTATCGTACCCCGTAAACTGAAGATTAGCCCAAAAATCAAATGTTTTATATAAGGAAATACTAAAATTTTTAAATTAATAACTATAAAAAAACTATTTACAATAATCTATTATTATTCAAATTATTCATTTATAATATTTTTTTAATTTTATTTTTATTAAAATATTAAAATACAAAGTTATAAATTTTATTTTTCAAAAAGTATTATAAATAATTAACAAAATTTTATATATTAAATACTTAAATTTATTGTTAATATCATTACTATATTATATAAAAGTTTGCTTAATTGAAATAAAAAAAAATTTTTAAAAGATTTACTTGACTAAAATAAAAACTTGAAAACTTTAATTTTTATCCAATAAATTTTTTCATTATTTAAAGAATTTAATAAGAAATAAAAAATCAATTGTTTATATTATTTATTATTTGTTTTTTATTATTATAATTGTTTTTTAAAAACTTGTTCAGTTAAAAAAATATATTATTAAAAATTTTTCTTTTTTAATTATTAATAATATTATTAAAATATATAATTATAACAAATAAAAACTTGTTTATATATTTAAAACTAACATATTTTGTGTTAAATTAATTATCTTTAATAAATATTATACTCAAAAATTTCACTCTTCCGCTGATCCTTTGATCACACACAAAAAAGACATTCGCAAGAAGTTCTAATACTTCTATGCTAATAAAGTCTTACTACTTTCTTTAAATCAACTCAGAGGTTTTCCTCTAAACTTCCTTATTCCCCTTTCTCTTGTTTACAATCTTTTTGGCCAAACTGAACTCTTGTGATTTACAAAGTTCAGTTCTTACCTTTATTACTCATAATAAGAAAGTTTTTAAAGGGAGAAAAATCAACTGTGAAGTACTCCTCACCTCTCAGTTATGGTGAAGATAACAGAGGTCTGTATACTAGACAAAGGATTCATCTTTTACCCTTTGACTGGTCTTTCCATCTCTTAGAGCTATCTTTTTCATGGCTTTTTGGAGAATTTTGCCTACCTCAGCTTGACCTTAAAATTTTGAATAGCACAGATTTCATTAACTCTGATTGATTGATGTGAAACACAGTGAACAATATTGATAAACAAGCTTCTATTGACCACCTCAGGTGTCTGAATATATTTCCTCAGCTCCATAAGAACCTGGGATCCACCATAAGTCATATGTTGTAGGTGCAGATGAATACAGGACATGTTACCTAACACATTATTGGTTCCTTTAAGAAAGAGTCCGTCCGACCATGGTAAAGGTCACAAGATACTGTATCTAATTTTTGAAGATGCAGTCACTTATCCTTGACCGCCAAGTAGATTTTTATTGCTTAGGTAGATAGATAAAGATTTGCTTTCTTTTAAAGTAAAAACAAACAAGGTGAATAGGAAAATTTTCCCCAGCTGGTGGATTTTTTACTCCTGATTCATAGTTTATAGGAAGACCACAAACTGAAGAACAACATCAAGAATTCCAATACAACTCCCCCTCCAGCACGGCCTTCTATAGTTACTAGTGGTACCTATCAATTTTACTCCTAGTGAGAGTACTCGAATGGAAACTTTTGTCAGATTGGTAGACCCCCTAAAGACTTAACTTGACTTTGAACAACTTGCACCTTCTTAAATAAGCAGCGAATACTTGAAGTTAGTACTATCTTTAGAATTAGATCGACAACCCCTTCATAGGTTTTAAGATATTCTTCTAGCCATAGATCCTGCCTGATTCTTTGAATGAGTAATTTCCTAGACAGAGACTCAGAAGAAGCTCTGAAACTATTCCCCCTCCTCAAGAAAGACAATCACTCCTGCTTTCTTTCAAAGATTTGAATACTGTATTCCAGTAGATAATTCGTAAATGTTGATATCTTCATAGTAAAAGTCTCAGTGGATGGTTGGTAGTTGTGAAAATTTAGATCGTTGTCCAGCAGCCCTTTGATATTTTTAATTTTTTTTTTTAGTTCTTATCCTTGATAATAACTATAAGGAATATAGTCACTGACTCGGTTCAGACAAGTCAGTTCCCTATATAGGAGGCAAAAGATTACAAAAATCCTTATAGAAGATATGAATCAGGAGGAATCTTTGTATACAATTTTTAACATACATATTAATACTGTTTCAAACTTGTAGTTAGTTCTAAAGTAGATAATACATATGTAATATTAAGTTTAAAGTTAATAAAAGCCAACCAAAGATTGAGCTGATTTAAAAAAAAAATTATACTCAAAAATTTAAAGTTAAACTAAGTTAAGCAAAATTTATTAAAAAATTATAAAAGTAAAAGTTCAAAACATTAATAAAGAAAAAAAAATTATTTATTGTAAAAATTACTATGAAAATTTGTTTTAAAAATAAAAACATTTTTAGATATTTCACAATTAATTCTCATTTTTTTAAAAATTTTTCTATTATTAATAATAAAAATATTATTTAATTTTTTTTAATTATAAAGTTAAATTTTTGATTAAAAAATTTTGTAAATAAGAAGAAAAGTATAATAGAAACTTTTAAAAATATATTTCAAATTGTTTTGAGAATAGTAATAAAACTTTATTAGTAGATAACTTAAAAACTTTTAATAAATATTTTTTTATATATGATTAAAAAATTAATAAAAAAAGTTTTATAAATCTTAATTTTTTATATAACTTTATAAAAATTAAATTATATTAATATAATATTTTTAATAATTATAATATATTTAATTAAAAATTTTTTATTAATATACTATATTATATATCTTCTATTATTTAAAAAATTAAAATTTTTAATTTTTTGTTTTAATATAAAAACTTTAAATTTATATAAAAATAATAACTCTTACTAACTATTATATAATAATTAAATTTTTAAAAAACTCTTTCCGCTAATTTCCTTTTTTTAATAAGTTTCTTGAAAAAGTGGATCAGTTTAAATACACAAGAAAGAAATTCAAAACCTCAGACTAAGCTATCAAGTACTTATAATGTATTCAACGTACATATATCAAACTATCTGGAAATAACAAAGATAAAGATATATACTGTTTTATTAACTCTTTACTTCTTTTTGTTGAATTTTTAAGAAAAAGAAAAGAAATCTAAAAACTGATTTATAGTCATAAAAAGGGAGCCAATATCAACTTTACATAGTTTATAGTCAGACAGTACAGGTTAACACCTTTTTTAATATTATAAAAAACCTAAAAACTAAGCCCACTCAATAAATCAAGTTGCTCCAGTTATATTAAGGCCCAAAAAAATATCAAATTTTTCTAAAAACAAGATAGTCTAAATATACATATTTACCAAAACAATATATCTATTCCAAACTTTGTCACATGAACATAAATATATAAAAATAAAACAAAAAACAAGCATATACATATACACTTTATTGTCTAAATAAGTTAATCAACTTTCTACACAAATATGGTAACAACTTTCAAATTAGGATAGGATTACTAACATAAATAATTAAACAACCAAAACAACACAACAAGATTTTTCATATTATCTTAACAGATATATATAAATAACAACAATATCAAAAGAGTTTATTTATAATCTAAATTTAGAATATTAATAAATATAAATAAGAGAAACATGTCAGATATTTAGACAGCTGTCACATGACAAAATGAAATACATATTCAACATCCACAATATAATTACTATAGATATAGATAAAGCTAAAGCAATTTTACAAATAATACAAAATAGAAAAGACAAGATATTAGATATCTTAATTAATATAGTCAAATAATATAATAAAAAAGATAAAATATTGGCAATACAGTAGTTGCTTTAACAGAAAAAAGAAACAAACATCAATTACAGACACATACTCTCATTGGAAACATTCATAATTATAGATAGTATAATTGCCAAAATATTAGGAATAAATAGAGCAACCTTTTATAAAGAATGCATTCTAATACAATATATTATGTATCTTTGGTAACAAGATAATGAAAGAGAAGAAGATCCACAACAACAGTTTCTAAAAGATAAATATTTAAATATTGTTAAAGAAAATAATAATAAAGAAAAACAAAATATTTGTCAACCTATGGAAATTATTATAAACTTAGAAAATAAACAAATATTAGAAACTGAGACAATAACTCATTTAAACAAGAAGGAAAATCTAATAATAAATAAAATTTGAGAGAAAGTACAAGGTTCAAGCATTGCAAAACTCAATACTTACTTTATCAGAAATCATTAAGAAGTAGCAGCAAACAATCCTTATTATATAAATAAAAAGTGAATTTACAATATTGATACCATAATAGCCAATATTTCAGGAGATACTAAAGAAGAAACACACGTATATATGAGTAATCTATTAAAACTACCAGCATGTCAAATAAACCTACTACATATAGAATTTCTGAATGGTAATGAATAGTTGATCTTCTATATTAATGAAGAAGAAGATCTTTTAAAATACATAAAAGAAATAAATTGCAAGGAAGAAAACTTCAGCATCCAATAACTAAATTTTAATGAAAAAGAAAAGAATACATAACTTAAAAAACCAAATCAACAAAATGATAAAAAGAAATTCTTTAAAAAGCTAATACCAGAAGAAAGTAAAGAGATATTCTATATAAGTTTGATAGATATAGATAAAAAAACAATTTGATTTCAACTAAAAGAATATCTCAAGAAATATACTGAAATCAAAAATCTAAATATATACAATTACCAAAAAGACAAAATTAGAATAAGGGTGTGTATTAAAAAACATAAATATATTAATATCAACTATAAGAATATTTGGATGACTTCAATAGAAATAGAAATAGCAAAAATAATTTTTATCAAAACAGAACTAACAAATAGAAATATCACTGATATCATAATATAATAAAATACTTACTCTATAAAAAAGTAAAAAAAAAAACTCTTTCCCGTAAATCACTGATCACAAAATTTTTGAAACAAAGTTAATAAAAATTTCATCAAAAACTAAACAAAAAGAACCTGGAGGGAGTCCCTCCAGGACCCTCGACAACATAGAAGAATACTCCATTCTTGATGTAGTCCTTATCGATAACAAAACACCAAAAGTTTCTATTATATACAAACAAAATAAAATCTTTCTTGTCTATGCAACAAAACCAGCAACCTCTATCCAAGTTCCTCCCTTACAATATTGTCCTTATTCGTGGTTAATCCCCACTTACAAATCTGATAATGATGATTTTAATTAACCATAGTTATTATTCAAGTCCTCTTTGAATCAAAACGCCCTTCTAAATTCTCTACTCCTGGCCTAAAAGTGACCACCGAAATTCTTACAAACTTTGCAATACCCATCTTAAACCAATTTATGGAACACCAAACAAACTTCAATCTATCCAAAAATGATAGAGAAATTGCTGTCAGAAAAGTTGTCAAAGAAACCATGAATTACAAACTCCATTGCCCTTGGAATCAAATCTTTATTTCCACCGATGAATCCTCCAATACTTTTTCCCTCAAAAAAAAGGAAAACCCTATACCCCCTCCCAACACTCCTGTGGCACAAGAAGATCATTCCATGGAAACAGACCAACCAAATAAGGAGATTTACAACACCCCTAATGCTACTCAATGCACCCCTGAACCTGATCATCATTATACTGCTTCCTCAGTAGGCAATAAATCTAAAAATAGTTCAAATGAAAACACCAATCAGGATCAACCTCCCTTAGGTCAGAACATAGCCACAGATATGGAAATCGACCCCAGTAATAAACAATTAACTCTTCTCTCATGGGTCAATGAAACTAAAGAGGTATTTGGCTCTGAAGACATTAAAAATACAAGTCCTCCAGACTATCAATCCTCTATTACTGAAACAGTAGCAATCATTAATAATACCAATCTCTCACCAAAATCCCTGGTGAAGATGTTCATAAAAGTCAGAAACCTTCCTTGCATCCCACCCCCAAAGGCCTTATCAGCAGTCCTTACAAAAATCTCATACAAAGACAGAGCATTCTTCATATCTTTTACCAAGTTTGAAGACATAAAAAGAACTCATCAAAGAGAATATGAAAAGCTAGTAAAAGACTTTCAGACTAATTAAATCAATAAACATAACATTGGATATATCAACAGGACCACCAAAAAAAAAATTAGCATCGTTATCAACAAATCTATCTTTGCCACGTATCTTCGAACTTCAGACCTCCACACTCTTCGATACTGGCAAGTTGCCCAGATCCTAAAATATGGTTTCAATTACTTTATTGACCCTTCCAAAGAAAAGATAGATTACATAGAACTCCTGAAGTATTCAGAAGAACTTATCAAGAATGTTCTCCCAGAGCTCCCTAAACATTTCAATGAAATCCCCTCCAGAGTCAAAATCAAATTGCTCCATGCCCTACCACTAGATGCCCCCTCTATGACAGCTCCAACGGCTTGAACATTGAGATGCTTTTATAACTTTGATCTTCTACCTGAAAGTTTCTTCAAAAAACTACCAAATCTCCCAACCAACCCTCAGAACCTTTCCCCGGAATTCAAATCTATCTTTCCCATCACAGAATGGGCACAACTCCATGTCCTTAAACAATTAGTCAATCAACTACGAGAAAAGTTTTACGTTCCCAACAAACTTCCAGATGAATATTTCGACCTCCCCCCTCCAAAAATCAATCTTCCTGATACCTATCAACAACTTCCTCAAGACTTAGCTTCCCTATTTCCTATACCCAATGATATTCAGTATATCAAACAAGTCTCAAAAACCCTACGAGACAATAACTATGCCTTCAAACTATTGCCAAAAGATTATTTAATCCAAAAATTGTCCCTTCCATCACTCCACTGGCACAGTGAGAACACTGGAATAGAACTACCCATCAATAACCAATCTCTGGTCAAAACTTTTATTTAGCAACTATCCCTTCTTTATCTTTTCAAATTACTTCTTGAACCTGAATAAATAACCCATCTCTTAAACAATCTAATCGTCCTTTCCTTCCCAACAATTTTGAAGTAATTGAAAAGGAACTAGGCCTTTCAAAGGATGACCTCAACAGAAATAATCCCTTGTTCAGTGACAATATCAGGAAAATTAAAAACAACTATCTGAGTCCTATTCCCAGAGAATGGATTCAACTAGTTCTTCTGATTCTACCAGATCTCCCAACCTCAAATAAAATCTTGAAGAACGAGAAAGCAAACATCACTCTGCCACTAAAAGAGGATGAATTTTTTATTGAGAAACTAAACATTATAAAAAAATACTTCTATTTCCAAAAACTTCCAGAGAACTTTGTGGAAGTATCAGAGCTACTCGATCCCGATGTGGCTCTCCTTCCCCTCCTTTATTAATTATGAATCATACCCTTAACTCAAGTCCTTCCTTTATAATAACAAACCTTAAACAAACCCTATCAAGCCAAACAAATACCACTCATCAAATCTCCCAACCAAAAAAAGAAACCAGCAAATCAAAAACCTCCTCTCGATTTCAACTCTCAATGTTCAAGGCTTAAATGAAGCAGGAAAACTACATTATTTATTAAATTCCATAACCAATGAAAGGCAAATCAAAATCTGTACTGAGACCAAACATACATTCTCAAAACAACTCCCAAAAAAAGTCAACAACAACATAATTATATCTAGCGTGCCTAAAAAAGCCCCCAGCAATGGTCTTGCATAATTCTTTCTAAAACTCTTTCAAATCATATAACAGAAACATTTTCCCCCAATGAATTTTGGTGTGCTATACACCTCAAGTTCAAACCCAAATAGATATCATTATAGTAGCCCTTTACCTTCCCACTCTATTCCTCGCAGAGATATTGCATATTTATCTCTAAAACAATTGCTTCACTCCCACAAGAATTATAAATTAATTATAGCAGGAGACTTCAACACTTACCCCTTAAAATCTCCATCAATCAATGCCCCAACAAATAATTACAAATGCAAAATTTACAGATTAATGAATAATATGATAGATGCCGGTAAGATCACTTCCAAAGAACACCTTTACACACACTACACCAGAACAAGTGCCTCCAGAATTGATCAGGTGTGGCTTTCTCCTAAACTGGCAAGCAAGATCCTAAACTATCATGTATCTGACTCCAGTGATATCAAGACAGACCATAAAGACATCACAATAATCCTTCAGAGGTTTGAGTACAAACCACAAAGAGTTTCATACTCAGCAAAAACATACCTATTTAATATGGCAATGAAGGAACAACTAAAATCCTTCATTGAGGACATTAATATAGCCCTGGAAACAGAACTGTGTCCCAAATGGCACCAAGTTGAACTTATAATCAAAAATGCCCTAAACTCTAATATCCCGACAAAAAAGCAACAACTTTCCACAAAACCAAAACAACTATTTCCTGACATTAATCAAGCTATCAAGCAACTGAAGAGTTTTATCAGCAAAAACAGAAGCAAGCCATCCAACATCATTCTTACTGGCAAAGCAAAGTCCTTCCATAAAAAAATATCTAGCCTCCCTTTAACAATTGAGACTATTAAAAAAACCCTCAAAGTATTACTAATAGAAAAGCAAAAAAGAACAACTGATTATATGGCTAAACAAATTTTACTACGAGTTAAAGAAAACTATTCAAACTTTTGAAAAAGACCCAAACAATATATTTCAATAGCACTTAACGATCTTAAGCCATCCTTGGACCTATCTATCCTCCATGACGGCTCCAAACTACAAGATGACCCAGACACACTTGATGAAATTATAATTAATCACTATCGCAAGCTTTTCATATCCAAAGAGTTTTCCATCTGTGAAAATTGGCTCCCTGAATACAGTTCCATTGATCAAATACCTACTCACCTATACCACACTACATTCACCACAATTGATCAAAATGATATAGAAGAATCAATCTCATCCTTTCCTCTGAACAAAGCACCTGGACTTACTAAAATTCTCTATAAAACCTGAAAACATATCGGTCCACATGCCCAAAAGATATTTGAAAAACTCCTAAATGAAATCTTCAAAACTGGTTATATCCCAGCATCCTGGAAAAAATCAGTCATTATCCTGCTTCCCAAAAAATTAGTGTGGTCTTATGACCTGTCAGACACCAGGCCAATAGCACTAATTGAAACTAGTCGCAAGATCTTTACAAAGATACTTAATACAAGAATATCCTCCATCATTGCCAATAATAATATCCTCTTACAATCAAATTATGTAGGTACAAAAGATCAAAGTACTATGAAGTCCATTTTCATAATTCGCTCCCTAATGAACACCTCGACCAATTTAATGGAAAGATTCTGGATAGCCTCATTTGATATTTCCAAAGCCTATGATTCAGTCAATCTTAACAGCCTCCTAGTAGCTATAAACCAAATAAAAATTCCTCAACAAATCTTATCAATTATTTGAACTTATTAACATATAGATCTCTCCAATTCATATCACATTACAATATCACCAATCCACTGGTGGTCTCCTAGGGTCTGGATCAAGGAGAAACGATAGCACCCCTTCTTTGGACTATTTTTTATAACCCAGTAATCTCTAAAATTGAGCAAAAACTGCCAAAGGCAACAACATTTTTGCCTATATCGATGACGTAGCCATATTCACATATAAACTAACAACCCTACAAGATACCACTGATACATTTACATCCTTCCTCAAGATGAATCATATTACATGTAACAAGAACAAAACAGATCTTATAACTAGCCACTCCTCCAAAAGTGATGAACAAGAGAGAAGCTCAATGTGGAGGACATATCGATATCACCAAAGTCTTTAAATCAATCTATCCAGTATCTTGGAATATATCTATTAGGCAAATCTTTATCAACTGCTACAAAAAGAAAACTCAAAGAGAAAATAGAAAATTACACCAAATATATAATAGAACAACGAAGTTGGAATGGATCTATAACAACCCAGGTCTCCAAATGGATCATCTCAGCTCAACTAGAATATACCGTACAGGTAGCAGTAATCAAGGCCAATGATATATAAAAACTGCAAGCTCTATTCAATTATCCTATCAAATACAAACTAGGTATACAAAGAACAATATCTAATAAAGCTTTATTTTCACAAGCTGTCCTCCATGTCACATCTCTCAAAGCCCAAAAGGACCAAATTATTGTAAAACTCTTAATATCAATACTCAATAATAGCAAGACTCTTCCTCATATAAAAAAAGAGATCTTATCCATCCAAATGAGTACAGCGATATGGGCTTGTCCAATATGTTAACTCAACATATTTCCAAAAATCAATTCCTGGATATTAAATGCAGCCTCCACAGCCCTCTCATATAAAATCAACATTTGTCCCAACAACTGCCCATTCCAACACAAGAATCCACATCTATTAATAGGACTTCACCTACAGATTACCAAACCAACAGCCATTATATTATCTAAATCCAATATCAAAAACATCAGACAGCTTATTTGATACAAATCTCTTGAAAAAAATGCATGGTTAGAATTCCACACTAAAATCAACAAAATTTCACCAAGCAAAACCCTACTCTGGTTTGAAAACTTCAAACTCAACATATCAAATCTAACCAGAGACACTCTTCCCTGCTTAAACCCACACCCCTTATTCTGGGTATTTTTCAATAATAACAAACTTGACTTTATCAAAAGACGCAAAAACATCAAGAACATAGAAATAATAAAGGGAGATTATTATATCCTCAAAAACAATAACTATAATAACAATCTTCACCAATTGATTCCCTGCACCTGCTCAGTACAATCTTGTATTGTCTCAAAACCTATATCCGACACCAAATCAACATGACACATTCTGCGAAATAATCTTCTCTACCTCCTAAACAACATTGATGAACTTAAACACATGTTTGCTCCACAAGTTTCTCAGAGCATCCCAACCATAAATTTACCACTCCCTCTTTCATTTATACCCTCAAGCTCTAAAAAGATACTCATGTATCAACACTACAATACCATTGAAGTAGAAAGTGATAATTCCTCAACCTTCTATCCGAATTTTTCTCAAACACAAAATGAAATATGGATCATTCTAACAGATTTAATACAATCAATCCCAATGGGTTCACACATCAAATGCAATCTCAAAAATTCTCTCAATTTCTCAACATTTTCTTACTCAAATAGAAACATCAACCTTCCTTATAGTCACTATAGTAACTATTGTCAAAACCTCTCCAAATCAAAAAATATCTACTGACTTTCAAAAAACATCCAATCACAATCAACACCACAATAAATTTAATTATAAAAGAGTTACCTATACTTACAACAAATAATTATAATACATCACCATTTATCAACAACCAAGTTGGAACCAGCTGTATCCAGTGAATCAAGTTTATCAACTCATCAATTAACCTCATTGCTATCACCACTAGTCAAAGTTGTCTCCTCAAATCCACCAACATTCAAGATTATATCTTACTCAAAGAAGCAAACAAAAAATGTGGCAAACTGATAAATACCAGTTCTGGTCATTATTCACATTCAAAACCAAAATTCTTTTTAATAGTCTTCCCACTAGAGCCAAACTCCATAATAGATATCCTTCACTTTACCTATCACCCAAATGTCCTCGATGTGATCACACAATTGAAAACCTAAAACACGTGTTCAAGTGTATAGAGAACAGAGAATTATTTAACAAAAAACTTCTCAAATTTAACAACTTTCTTAAAAAAATCTTACAAAAACAAAGTCAAAAGAAAAATCACTCGATACAAACAAACACCCAGCATATAACTATCACACTAGCAGATAGCAAAACACTCTTCAATATTTCTTTAGGAATACCCAATCAAATTCTTGAACAAATCCAAAGCAAACAAAGCAAAGGTTAAACTTATGAATAAGGCCCTAAAAATCTTACATAAAATATGAAAAGAAAGATCCGCTACTGCTACTACAACACTACTCACTGGCATCAAATGGAAATCCACAAAAGCAGCCAGACTACCACCTGACAACCATCTACCAAACCAATCCCATAAACTCCTTAGCACCATTTTAACGGTTTCAAATAGACTTTCAAATTCTACTAGTTACTCTATCTTATTTCCAGCAGTAATAGCATCATTTTCGAATGAGTAATTGCTATTCGACCCTATTCTGGTATACCCAGTCACAGACTGTAAGTGTGTCACGATAAAACAATTGCAATAGGCATTAGTTAATTTATTCAGGTGTCACTACCTTGTAAAAACTATTCATGTATCTGTTTATGAATTAATTTTCTAATAAAAACCTGCATATATTGCTCATTTGCGATAAAAAAAAAAAAAAAAAAGATAGATACAAACCAATCTACTCTTATTTCAGCCCACTTGCAGTACACATATGTTAGTCAGCCCACTTTTTCCAAAAGGAGCAATAATAAAGATATCAATAAACAAGATTTAGACCAATAACAAGTAATGATAAATGATATCATAACAAACCAATTAGAAAGGTCTCCAAAGGACTCTACAATCTTATAGGCTAATCAAACTAACAACAAATTAGATATTAGATTTGCTAACCCTCAAAAAACCAAAAGGTACTTCTAAAAATTTGTCAATAACTCAATATCTTTATACATGAACCAGAAGCAATAGTCAAACTCTTCCTAACTATTAAACAAGAAGTTCCTATCAGAGCCCCTAAAAACTTAAAAGCAATATTCATCAAAATTAAGCTCAGAGATAGAGCCTTCTTTCATACATTCACACAGACAGAATTAATCAAAGATAAATATCAATTACAATACAAAGAAATCAAAAAACAATATAATAACAACTATTATAACAAACACAACATTATCTTCATCACTAGAGCAACAAAATGCAAAATCAAAACATTATTAACAAGGCATTATTCATAGCCTACCTCAAAACTCATGATCTGGCAGATCTAAAATATTGGTAGGTCATAGTATTCTTGAATATAGATTCAACTGCTTTATGGATTCAATATTACCAAAAGCTAAATATCACAATATTCTCAAACATTGTAAAGAAATAATTAAAAACAAACTATCTAAACTTCCTGCCTTACTTGATCTCATTCCTGCAAATATAAAAATCAAACTACTCCATCCTATTTCTATCTTATTATCATAACTTTTAGCGCAAACAGTCAAAAGCCTATGAACATACTACAACTTTGACCTCCTTCCAGAAAGATAGTTCAAAAAAAAACTTAAGCTCCCAAATAAGTCTGAAAACCTTATTCTAGAAGTCAATGATCTCTTTCCACTAAAATATAGAACCAGCTTAAAAACTTAAAAGCATTGGTAATAGAACCCAGGGAATTCTATTATGTCTCAAAAAAACTTTTAGAATCCTACTTTGACATTTCTCCTTCCAAACAATAGCTTCTACCTTATACACTGAATTGCCAATCGAATTAACTATTAACTTCCCAGTGAACAACAATCCAATAACCAAAAGAAATGCCATACAATTACTTCAGAAACACAACTTTACAACCAAAACCCTTCTCTTTGACTATATTAGAACAAGACAAGCCCTTTGCCTATTACACTAAATCAGTGGGGACATTAATGTCACACTTCCAATTTAGCAGCAGAGTAAGGTGAACCTACTTCTGGAATTGCTAAATTCAAGATTTGGATTCCAGCTCCCACTAGGATCTGAATGGATTACTGCCAACCTAACCCAAATGAGAAAACCTCCTTACCAACATTATTAGAACTCATTGATGAAAATCTCAATATTTTGAAGGATGACTTATACAGAGATTCATCCAAACTCAAGGAAACACTAAACAAGATCAAGATAATATACCATGGAAAAATATCATGAGAGTAATTTATCCAGTACTATTCAACCTCTCCACCCTTGAATATGTAATCACTTTTCTCAAAAACAATCTAATCAATATTACCCTCCCTAATATAGAAGATGAATCCTTCCCAAAACATACCAATGAACTAAGTAATTACTTTTATTTCATCAAACTGTCAGATGACTTTATCATTGAACCAGAGTTACCTGATCCAAAACTAGCTTTTCTCTTCACTCTGTTTTAATAAACATTAGTAGCAGCAGCAATAGTTACTCCTTTAGTTCTATTAAAAACATCTTAATATTACAACATCAAATCTGCAACCTCTCACTTTAACTACAATTAATACACAAGGCCTAAATCAATAAGGAAAACTACAATGCTTCATAGATTCACAATCAAATGCAAGAGATATAATAATTTGCATTGAAACAAAACATATAAATTGTCATTTTCTTTCCAGAAAACTCAACAACTATACTATAATCTCAAGCCAACCCAACAACACCCCAAGCAATGGCACATGTATTCTTATCTTCAACAAAATAACAAATCATATCTTCAAGATATCCATACAAAATAAGTATTGGTGTACAGTACAATTCAAATTCATGCCTAAAATCGAGATAACAATAATTACTCTATATCTTCCATATAACAATCAATCCAGAAACAAGGCAACTTTATCACTTCACAAATTTATTTCCAACAACAAAACTGAAATGATTATAGCTAAAGATTTTAACACATTTTTAAAGACAACACTATCAATAAATACATCTACAAATAACAAAAAAAGAAAAATTTATAACTATCTTTACAATTTAATTAACTCAGTAAAGACTTTCAATAAGAAACATGAATATACACATCTCACATCCACAAGCACCTCAAAAATTGATCAAGTCTGGCTCATTTCCAATTTAGCAAGTAAAATATTAAGCTACAATGTATTCAATCCAGCATCTATAACTTCTGACCACAAGCAGATCAAAATAATATTTGACTGATTTGAATACAAATTACAGAGAATAAAATTTATAACAAAGACCTATCAATTTGACAAAGTAACATCTGAACAACTGGCATTATTCAAAGAAGATATTACTCTACAACTTGACCAGTTTCCCACTCCCTCATGGCCACTTTTTGAAAGTATAATCATTCAAGCTCTTAACAAAAACATACCTATCAGAAAACTACAAATACTAACCAAAAACAAAAGAAATCTCTTCCCAGAAATCAACAATGCTATAGAATATATCAAGATAGCACTCAAAAAAATCAGATCCAATATATTACATATTATTCTACATAGAAAAGCTGAGAAGTATCACCAAAGAGTATCACAATCTTTTTCCAGCCCAAGCTTACTTAAAAAAACACTTTGAACCTTAATCACAGAAAAACAAAAAAAGACAGCATTATTAATAGCAAATAGTATTCAAAAAAGAGTTAAAGAGAACTTCACAAACTTTTGGAACAGATTTAAACATTATATCAAAATAGCTTTCAATGACATCAAACCTTTTCTTGATCTTTCAATCCTTGGTGATGAACAACAACTGCAAGATGACTCAGAAACCCTGGCTGACATTATCACAAATCATTTCAGAAAGTTGCTTATACCCAAAGATTTTGAAATTAAGGAAACATAGCAACAATACTATATACTCAAATAGCAACTAAAAGTGGAAATCTATCAAGACCTACTCAACACTATTACCCTATAAGATTTAGAAAAATCATTAAATTCATTTCCAATAAACAAAGCTCCAGGCCCTAGCAAGGTTCCCTATGAAGTATGAAAACATATAGGAATCTCTGCGCTCACTATATTAAAAGAGCTCTTTAACAACATCTTAAAAAATAAAAACCCTCCTAGAACATAGAAACGATCCATCATCACACTTTTGTTAAAAAAACTTATCTAATCTTACAACTTAAATGATATCAGACTGATTGCTCTCATAGAAACAAGTAGAAAAATCTTTACTAAAATACTCAACAAATAATTATCATCAATAATAGCTGAGTTTGACATCCTATAATTATTCAACTTTGCTAATACAAAAGATTAAAGTACTCTTGAACTGCTGGCCATCATCAGATTACTCATTAGCACTTTCACAAATCATGGCAAAAAATACTGACTAGCCTCATTTGACATTTCAAAGGCATATAACTTAGTTAATCTCAAGAGTCTCAAGTTTGACATAAAGAAACTAAAATTACCAACAAAATTCACAAATATCATTATGAAGTTATTGATAAATCAGTTATTTCAGTTCATCTTCTACTACAAATTGACTCACACCATATCAGTTTCACAAAGACTGGACCAAGGAGAAACTATAGCACCACTGTTATGGATTATCTTTTATAATCCAGTCATCTTGAAGATATAAAATATCCTACCATCCAACAATAATATTTTCACATACTGTACATTGATAATATCACAATCTTCACACAAAATTTAGCAACACAACAAAAAGCAATCAATATATTCACATCATTTCTCAAATTGAATCATATAACTTGCAACAAAGCAAAGACTGATCTAATAATGAACCACTCTTGGAAAAACAATAAATGCAAACAATATCTAAAGTTGAAAATATAAAAATCATTCCCAAACCTTTTGAACAAGATATTAAATACCTAGGAATCTACTTATCTGATTAGTCTCCAGAGCTGTCAACAAAACAAAGGCTTCTAAACAAATCCAATAAATTCATCAAAAGCATTGCTAGCCAAAATACATGAAATGGCTCTATCACAAAGCAAGTTTTACAATAGATTATCCCAGCTTAGATTGATTATTCTCTTCAAATAATACTCTTGAGTAAACACACTTCAAATATCATTCAACAAGGCAATAAAAAAGAAATTAAGCATAGAACATATCCTATTCAATAGAGCCTACTTCTCACAAGTTGATATTAACTCAACAGCTCTTAAGGACTGGAAAACAATAATTCTGGTCAAACTATTAGCCACTATTCTAGTAAACAGAAAAACTGTCCTTTCATTCAACAAGAGATCTCATCAATCCAAATTAGCAGTGCAATATGGTTATGCCTGATCTGCTATCCACAATATTTTGAACATTCCTGGATCACAGAAGCAGCCCAGATCATAGCAGACTACAAAATAAACATCTGTCCAAACCTATGTCCTTTCTTACATAAGGATGCATGGATATCCATAGGCCTTCACACCAAAATAAACAAGATGACAGCCCTATATTTATCAAGACACAATATCAAAACAGTCAGGCAGATTACATGATACAATAAATCTAGTATAAATTCATGGAACAAGCTTTATACAAAAATAGAATGAGTTACTTCTGGTCACATCCCCCAGGTGGTACATCAATCTCAAAGAAAACCTTCCCACATCAATGGCAATATACTACCCCTTTTCAATCCAAAATCTCTTTTCTGGACTTTTAAAAATGCAAATCATATAAAGTTCATAAAAACGAGAAAGAATTATAACAATAAAGAAATAATTAAAGGACAATATTACATCATAGATGAGAACACAAATCACTTAAACCAGTGCAAATGTTATACTCAACCATGTATCAAAAGTAAACCTATTGAAGTGGCTAAATTAATATGACACAAAAAAAACAACAATATTTACTATCTTCTCAATAACCTAAATGAAATTGGTACATAACTTATTCCCAAACCCACTAGCAATGAAATAGTCTTAATTCAACCATGGCCAACAACTTATCAAGCAAATATCCTTACAACTATAGCAGGAACTCAAAAAACCAATGAAATTGAAGTCAAAAACAACAGCAGTTTTCAACTATTCCCCCATACCTCCTGTTTCTATTATAAATTATGGACTATTTTAAACAGCTTAATTGAAAATATCACATACTACACCAATATAATGTGCTTTATATCCAAACTTCTAAACACCAAGTTCCTATCATATATCAACAAGAAAATCAAAGTTTAATATAGCCATATAATTGAAAGATACCTGAACCTAGCAAAAATCAAAAACATTAATCTAATATATAACAAAATTGAAGGCAAGCCCATTCCATTGACCATTTTAACATATACTGTATAAGTCTATCTCCTTACAAGCCAATACAATTTTCTACTTCATCACTCATTAACAATAAAATAGGATCTAATATCACACATTAGATAAAGTTTGTTAACTCATATATCAAATTATTTTTAATCATTCTAAGCAACAACTGCATATATAAACCTAACAACTTCTCTAAATTTCTATAGCTAAAAGAAGCCAATAAAAGCTGTTGGAAAATGGACAAATACAATTATAGAGCTCTACACACCTTCATAAAAAAGCTATTATTCAATTTATTCCCTACAAGAGACAAACTTCACAAAAGATATTCAACATTATATAAAGATCCAAGATATTTCAGATGTGATCATGCAAAAGAAGATCAGTTTCATATTTTCAATTGCATTGAAAGCAAGTAAATAATAAAAAAAAACTGTCCAAACTCAATAAAATCCTAAAAAAACTAAGCAAAAACAGAACACAAACTAATTCAACAACAACAATACCCTATTATTCAGTGAAAAATTACAAATCCAACTGATGAACATATCACTAAAAATCCTCTACAAACTTTGGAAACAAAGATTTGCTATAGTCAAAACTTTACCAATCAGTAAAATCAAATAGAATAATTCAAAAGCAATACATAAACCCAGTCAAAAGGAAAATAATATAAACAACAATAATATCTTAAAAATAATTATTAAGTCATCAAACTCACTAAACAACTTCACACAAAAATCATTATTCCTTTCCTTAATAATAACATCATTTTTTAATAGACATTAGTTATTCGATCCTATTCTGATGAACCTGGATACTATCCAGTAGTGTGACATAATAGGAAAATTGCAATAGGCTATAGTTAATTTATCAATATAAAGATTATTAATGTCATGTTTAAGAATTAATTTTCTAATAAAAGCCCATATTTAATGCTCATTTGCAATAAAAAAAAATATATATAATATAATATATTATGTATTATATTATAGTTTGTATCAACTATTTCTACTAATCCTCTGACCACACACAAAAAAGACATTAACAAGAAATTTCCATACTTCTATGTTAATAAGGTCTTAACACTTTCTTTAAACCAACTTGAAAAAACTTCACGAGTCACCACTACTTCTCTTCCTTCTTGTTAATACTCCTCTTCAAATAAAAAACTTGATTACTAGTGATCGAAAAGTCAAGCAACACTTTTTTTATCAAGGGCAAGAAAGTTCTGAAAGAAAGAAGAACTGATGTGCAGTCATCTCACACTGTAGAAAAAGGATACAGAAGTTTGTTATATAATAAGAGACAACTTTTCCACTCTCTCATCATCTGATTACTTCTCATAGTGCTCCTTCTTGATTTTTTCTAAGGAATTTTTTCTATCTCAGTTTGACTCTGAATTTTGAGTAGCACAAAGTTTCTCATACCGTGATTGGACAGATAGAGCTCATATCAGTAAAAAAAAGTAAACAAGCTCCTATTGATTATCTCATGTGTCTAAATGCATTTTCTCAGTTCTATAAGAACTTGGGATCTACCATAAGTCACTTAATATAGATTCAAGTGAATACAGGACAAGCAAATTTACCACATAGTGGTATATTAGAAAGAAAACTGTTGGAATAGAATCCATTGGATAGATAACAAAGACCTCATCCTCTTTTCTCTTTTCAACAAACATAACAATACCTAGAACAGTATCTTTTTGAAGGGTTTTGATACTCCCACTCTCTCATCATATACAAACATATTTTTTGAACACAACCACCTCTTTAAAAATTTTTCTTTTGGATGACGTGTCTCACTTGAGCATATGCATCAGGAGAATTTGGTAAGATTGACAAATCTTCTTTCCTAGTGCATGAATTAGATTGATCCAAGTTATTCTCCCTAACAACAAGCCATCCTATGGGTTGAAGTGGTTAGAATTTTACAACATTGAGATACTAAAAGCAGCTGAGAAATAGACAATTTGCCCTCAACTGATGAAGTCCTCGAAGAGTAATCAGCTTATGAAATCAAAGTGGTAGTAGTAACCTAAAATATTAACTCTTATAGACAACTCTAGGAATGTTTTATTGATGATTATTTCTTGTATTTGCATTTTGCCTGACTTGAAAGTTTAATAAAACAAGGATGAGTTGTCATTTCAAAAAAAAAAAAAAAAATTATTATTTTTTTTTTTTTTTTTAACTTGCAATCATGACACAATGGTGTGTCTTTATTAAGATATTGAGAAATACCTAAATAATTTACAGACTTTCACATAGTGACTAACTCGTCATTGTACATTATTAGTTAAAGGACTACACTA
>CAJVPT010001709.1:0-20219 GCA_910592055.1 Acaulospora colombiana | reverse complement strand
TGGGGCTATAATATAACTTAAAAAGAAAAACAAAAAGAAAAATAATAATAATAAAAGAAATCTATTGGTTCGCGCTAATACTGTTTACGGGGCTAATTTCTATTTTGGGGAAACAAGACAAATTGATTATGATGAAAGGCACTCAGCTCAGGATCACTAAAGATGATCTCGAATGATGTTACGCAGAGTGTCCAAAAATAGTAGACAGGACGGACTTCAGGTCCATAGTCATACAAAGTCATATATACTTACACAGAATTGATGGGGGCAGGCACGGATTTGTTATACTTCTCTTCTATCGATACTATTTTCTTTTTCAAATCTTTTCTAATTAGTAGGCTAACCCCTGCTCCAAATGGTATGTTTTTATTGGTACTATAGAGATGCTTATAGGTTTTTTAATTTCCAAAAGCCCATTTTGCATTGGTTTGGATCAACTTAGTTTCATATATTCCCATTATACCTATTCCTTGTTCCTATATTTCTTCAGTAAGACTTTGTTGATTTGTCTTGTCTATTATACCTCTAAGGTTGTGTGTACCTATTCTTACCACTCTTTTTTGGATATTATCTTCTATCTCTTTTGTATTCTTTATTTGCTCATCTATATTTTAGCTTCTCAAAAAGATAATATACTCATTCTGTAGAAATTTATCTATGTTTAGGTCACCACCTTGTTCTACAGCTTCATTTGAATTTATAGTTCATAATTTGTCCTTGTTATAAATCTTATTTGAGAGAGAACTGAGCTCTTTCTTCCTATATCTATCTTGATCAACTGGTATAATATTTTAGGAGTAGTCAACCTATTCTTGCCCTCTTCTTATTTGTTAACTGAATTTTGATTTGCCTTTATGCTTAGTAATTCTTCTATTTAGTTTTTCCAGGTTTGTCAATATGAGCTTTAGTGGATCTTGCTTATCTTCAAACTCTGGTTTATTATATTGTCTCCTATTTTGGTTTTCTGGTGAACTTCTAGAGTTTCTCAATGGTACCCTATTACTTCCTGTCACTAGACAGCCTAGGGTTCTATGGTGTCTTTGTGGGATGTTACCATTCTGACCTTAATACCTTTTCCTTTGATTAGTTGATCACTTATATTTAATAGTTATATTAGAGCTTATTGATTTACTGTCTGATGGTGAATCTGATATGGGTTTAGTATCTATTTCTACTATTCTATACCCTAGTCTTCCTCTTAATATTTCAGTTTTAGGTTTAGAACCCCTTATAGTTTCTCCTATAGCTTTTATATTTTAGGATAGTCTTAGTCCTTGCAAGAAAATATACTGCTTACAAGCTCTTGGCAGTGCTTTTTTTGTTGCAAAACATACTACTGTAAAGTTTTGTTTTTTTAACATATGAGGATTTCTTGGTATATAATAGGCCTTAGCTTCTGTACTATTAATTTCCCTGGCTACCAATCTTGAGAATATTCTATTTGTGCTTAAGAGCTGGTCTAAGTATTTGTTTTATTCAATTAAAATTGTATTTATTTCTTTATCAGTCAGTTTTTCTTCAGTGAAGATTTTTCTTATCATTTCTATTCCAAGTAGTGGCATCCATATTTTTTCAGGATTGGTTTTGAAGTGTTTATGCCACTTGAGGTAGGCCTTTACTCTGGTCTTTGTTTTTATCTTATAGATATCGATGTTTTTAATATCCCATATTTTTTTAGGTGTTTTTTTTATATAGCTTCTTGAGAGTTTGTGATCCACATCCACTAGACTTACATACCATATATCTTTGCTTTCTTCTGAATTATGGATTCGAAATATTTTTTTCTTCATATTGTCTATAGATGATTGATCTATGTATTCTTATTTTCCTGGTTTTAGTCATTGGAGACTAAAGGCTTCTTCCTTTTGTTTATCTCTTATAAGCATTTAAGGAGATCTTCTTCTTCTTTAAAGTGAAGAATCAGCCATTCATTGTCATTAATGAAACTTTTATTAAGAAGGTTTTGTTTATCCTGGGATAATTTTAAGGCATTGCACAGATAGGCTCTAGATTTATTTTCTGAGCTTCCTGGAATATTTGCTGTCATAGGTTCTGATTAATATGCTTCTTTTTTACTTATGTAGTATGGATTTAGAATGGGATTTGCAGCTTTATTTCTTGTACTGTATGAGTTACATTTACTTATATTTTGTTCTTTGATCTCAGTATTTCGAATTTAATTTTCTTTTCTATCTCTTCTTGTTCTTGAACATTAGACATTATGATCTCATTGTCTACTGTTAGATCATTTTCTACCTGAGTGATGATCTTCATAAGAAGGGTTTTTATGTTTTTTGATATATCTTTTTCTTTTTTGATAATTTTGAAAAGTTTATTTTTGATATACAGTGAAGCAGATCCTCTTCTTTTTCTTTTCCAAGCTACCAAAGGTAGGTTATATATTGTATTAGGATTTGTTCTTTATAAAATGTCATCTTGAAGATACTTGCAATAATACTATCAAGTAATGTATAGGTTTCTGGAGCTGATGCTTTTTCTTCCACTTTAATGGTAGCTTGCCCTATCTAGCTATTTGTTGTGTAACCCATAACACATTATATTTATCATGCTTTTTTACAAGTCGAATTAGAGTATCAATAATATCCTTTTCTCTATTATCTATTATTTGTAGAATTTTCTCTGTCTTATTTATTGTACACATGAAGGGTAGCTAATAGAAAATAAATTATATAGTATTGTTACAGTCATATGGGACAAAAAAATTTTTTATGTGTTTTGCTTCTTGTTTTAGTAATTCTCTATTTTGATTTGTGTCTTGATTTTGTTTTGATCAGACACATATTGTTTATCCTTTCTTTATCTAGTATTGTTTACTTGTTTACACTAGTTTGTAATATTGTATTACAGATCTCTGCTAATTTGTTTATATCAATCACATCCTGTGATAATGTTGCGATTGATGATCTTGCCAAATATATTCGCTTTTGTTGTACTGTTGTGATAGATTTTTGTTGAACTTGTTTTGACAACAAGACTATATACGTATATGTATTTGCGTTACTCTAGCTAGGTGTTTGGTATTTGTAGAGTGGGGTATGTACAGTACATTAGGCTGTTTAGATCTTGGGAGTTTTGATGTCCTTCTGGATCTTAAGGAATTTGAGATTTGCTTGATTTATCTAGCAAATCTACTTTCTTTAAGATTCCTTGTGATATCAAGAAAAGTGTCAACCTATACTGGCTTGACTGCAAGCATTTTGAAGTTGATATTGGCTCCCTTTTTCTAATTGTGAATCAATTTATATTGGTTTCTTTTCTTCTTTTTAAAAAAAAAGAAAAGGCAAAAGTTGTTGTTATATATATATTTTTCAACAAGATGACTGTTATATGCTAGTGTTACAAGAATATGTGTCTTGAATTATAGATGTTTCTCTTTTCTTATGTAAATTGTCTAAAAAGAAAATTTTTAAGGATCTGAGGAATTTGCGAAAGAGTTTTTTTTTTAATAAAAATTATTTTATCTATATATGGCTAGTTATTTTTTTTAAGTTGGCTTGGTCAAGTTTATTAGCAAAGTTTAATATATATAGTAGGTACATCTGACCAAAAGAAAAACAATAAAAAGCTAGTAAACTAATAATAGGTTAGAACCACTTTATGACTAATCCATCTTCAGACAAAGACCTAAGGAAGGATCATTAGGGTGATAAAAATTTCTTAGGGAATTGATGTGTGTATTGGACCTAATTTATCTATCTAACTTAATCCAAAAGAGGATAAGGGGGTTGTGTTCATTATCTTACTCTGCTATCTCTATTTAGAAGAGAAAATTGAAGCTGAGATTATACAAATTTAAACAGGGATGAAAATTTTGCATTACAAAAAAGGCATTGGAAGGAAGAGAGGAAATGGTTTGGTTATGAGTGACTTGGAGACACACTACTACTATCATATTGATACCGTGAGCTGCTTACTCTTCAAGGATTTCATTAGTTCAGGGTACAATACCTGTTCCTTTACTACTTTCAGTACCTTTATGTTGTGGTTCTTATCTGCCAGTTCTTGTCTTTTTCTTCCATACCTTATCCAGTATGGGATCTTCTACTGATATTTTTCTGAGTGATGATAAGTCAAGGGTTTCGAAGGGCTCTAGAACAATGAGGAGATGAATAGGTACTGGGATAGTTAGAAGTCTGTCTTCTAACAATCTGTCCTTCTTTATTATTGCGATAACTCCAGCCTAGAAAGGAGAATCTTGATACTTTCAGTGTGCACCTTGTTAGACTTGATAAATATCATGCTGTTTTCTTCAAAGTACTATCATCTGTAGAGATTGAACCATTGTCTAATATCCTATTGTAGCATATTCTTTAGCCAACAGAGGTTATTTGACTACATGTTGATGTTGTTGATTAGGTGTAAATGATCCTAGGATCTCTCTAATCTTCTAATATTTATGCTAATAAAGAATAGGCATGACACTTTTAAGGTATTATTCTCATTCTATGTTTCTTTGAGTCTAGTTTTCCTTCTTCTTTCTTGATAGAAGAGAAGAGAGGGTATGTATATTCTTTCTCTTTTATTTAGCCAAAGATGTAGGAGTTGACAATATTCATTATTCACTTGCACCAGATATAATGATTTATGGTGGACCTCAGGTTCTTATGGACTGAGGAAATGCATTTGAACATGTGAAATAATCAATAAGGGCTTGTTTGCTTCTTTTACTAATATGAGCTTTGTCTACCCAATCATAGTGTGAGAAACTTTGTGTTACTCAAAATTCAGGGTCAAACTGAGGTAAGCAAAATTCCCTAGAAAAAATCAAGAACGAGCACTATAAGAAGCAGAAACATGACAAGAGAGTGAAAAAATTGTCTCTCATTATAACAACACTTCGTAATGTTTCTCTATGGTGTGAAATAGTGGCACATTAGTTCTTTTTCCTTTCAGAACTTTCTTGCCATAGATAAAAAAGGTGTTTCTTAACCTTTAAGGTTACTAGAGGTCAAGTTTTTGTTTAAGGATAATAGTAATCAAGAGAAGTAGAGATAGTTGATGGCTCTTGAAGCTTCTTCAAGTTGATTTAAGGAAAGTGGTAAGACTTTATTAGCCTAGAAATATAAAAACTTCTTGCAAATATCTTTTTTGTATATGGTCAAGGGATCAGCGGAAAGAGTTGATTTGATATATAGCTGGTTATATTGATTATACTATAGTATATATATAAGTATTATCTTTTTAAAAAACTATCTAATTCCTTTTTAATTATTCCTAGTATAGTTTTATTAAGAGTAGGCTGATTATTAGGCCATCGAATTTTCTTTATCCTGGATCTGATTTTTGATCCTTTGGAATAATCAGCTGATTTCTCCTCCTACCAATGCCTCCCAATAGTACTGACTATAATAAGTGCTTATAGCCTAGCATATGATAGTCAGTGGTACCCTACTGGTCAATTAGATCTACTCTTCTTATTACCTTTTTCTAGCTTATCACTAGAGATAATGTGATTAAATTAGAATAATCTTAGCTAATTTCAGATCTTGATCTTGCTATATGCAAAAATATCCGAAGTCTGATTTTTACTTTATTAATCTAGCAGATAAAGTTCTATCAAACTTCAGGTATTGTCTTCTGAAAGATCTGAACTTGTATTTTGTGATCTGACCTATGGAATGCTAATCATTGCACTATTGATCCATAAATTTTCTTTGTCAGATAGGTATATATATTTTATTAAACATATGTATATTTTATATCAAAAATATATTGTTAAAGTTAAATATCTACCTAACTCACTTGTCTCTATTTTAAAAATTATTAAAACTCTAAGTGCAACTTCAGAAATGATTTATTGCTCCATTAGCAGTTTATATAAAGACCCTTCCAACTATTAATTTCATTGCCTATAGGTCATTATTGCAAATCACTTTGCAAGATTCTAACAGAACTTAAAACTCAACTATTTCATTTCATACTTTATTCTTCTTGTTAAAATTTCTTGAAGACTTTTATCTTTAAGATTTTTTTCTTTAGTGGATTTTTTTTTTCTTCAGGGGAATAATTTTCTGATCTGAAAAACAAGAAAATCTTTTTGTCTTGTCTTTCCTATTAATTCCTTATATTCATTTTCATTCAATTACTTTTTTACATCTCTTGTTCCAAACTTCTTTTCAAACTTGATTATAGACTCTTTTTTGCATTTTTATAATTTACTTTCTTGCTATTCTTCCTATATATTTACCTTGATATTTAGATCTGCCATTTTTAGAATAAGATTAGTTCTTATAAGACCAGTATAGAAATTTAGTATATTTTGACATGTTCCCAAATTCTGTTTCACTACTTTAGACATTCATTTGTCAAACTCTCCTATTTCTTCATGGTTATCGATAATTAGTTTGGAATTTTTTTCTTTAGCTTTTCTCTTTTTTTCTCACAGTAGTTCTTTAGAGTTTCTAATTATTTCATCGATTTCTTTCTTTATTCCATATCTCTTGTAGCTGGTCCTTATAGATTGAATATTTTAGTAAGTATTTTATAGTTTTATCTTGTTGGCAACACACAATACATTTCACTAGCTTGTATAGATCTAGTCTTCTTACAACCAACTTATTTAAGGTAGGTAGCCTATTATTGACCAGTTTAATATGAAAGCTTTTTTATTGTAATTATTTAAAATATTTATTCTATATGTATCCATCTTTAATTTTTTTCTATACTAGATCCCATATGTGAGCTTGGTGTTTTAAAATCTGATAATTCTATTTTTTCTCTATTTTATTTTGCTGTATCCACTGATAGGCTATTGTCTTATTATTAATATTCTTAATAAACTGCCTAATTGAATCATCTAGAGTTGTCCCTTGTTACTTAACTTTAGTAATAATTTTGTATAAAGTAAAGTCTTTCTATTTGATTAGTGAAAAATTTAAAACTTTCTTAGCTAAGGTATCTGCTTCTTCATTATATAGGTCATTTGAGTATATCTTGACTTTTATAAGCTTTAGATCTATGTTTTTTTTTATTATTAGCTCTACTATGTATACCCATAGGAATTAATTTTTTTCTTTGAGCCATCTCTTATATATCATTTTCAGGTCTTCTTTTTCTAAAGATATTTACTTAGAAATACATACTTGACTATCTATAAATATCTTTATCTTGCTTTCAATTAGAACTACCAGGAGTATTATTATGATTGCTATCAATTCAGCTCTTATAGATAAGGACTGATTATTTACTCTTGTTTGGAACTTGCTTTCTTTTCTTTCTTTTCCTATTTGAATTCAAGCTGCTTCTATCTTTATATTTTTTTTTCCATGATTAATAAGTAATCTATCGAAATATAAGATTAGTTTTTCTTTAAATTCAAGGTTATATTGAAGTTTATTTATCAGATGATTCTGATATACTCCTTCTCTAATATATTCATAATAGATTCTTTTTAGGTTTCAATATCCACATGATTTACTTTATCATTTTGGATTTTAAGAGGGTTTTGGTTACTATAAATTACTTTTTTGATTCTTTTTTCAAGTGTTGACTTGGGATTGAGAATTTTTAAATCTCGTGTTCTTCTGGTAAACTTTCTTGTATTGAGATATGGTATTATATATATTTATCATATTTCTCTTTCTATGATATAGTCACTATTTAGTGTTATACCTTTCGAACATCCCAGATATTTTTGTATATTGGTCTTCTAATCATTGTTGATACTACAACTGGTAAAATACTTCACTATCACAACATTTTCCTTTTTTTTTTTTTTTTAATTTTCTCCAAGTTATTTGATTTCTTTTGTTTCTCATCACTATCCATAATTTTTTTTACTTGTCTCGATTAGGATCTATTTTCGAGTATTCTAGTTCTTATTTCATATAATTTTTTCTTTCAGATATTAAACGCTGTTTTAGTTGTTCTCTTGAGAGGTTTTAGACAATAATTTGAAACTATTCTGATATGGATCCTTTGCTTGTATCTTGTAGGAGCTGCAGCATTTTCCAGTCTCTTATTTTTTTTAATTTTCTGATTGATCAACTAATTCATATATATCAATTAATTGTTTTTAAGTAATGGTATAGTTTTTTTATATTCTTCTGATACAAGATATTCTCTAATTCAAATGTTTTCCTTTTTCTATTCAAAGATATTTTGCCATTTTCAACTATGAAATATTATCCCATATTTTTAGCAATTTTGATTATTTGGAGTGGGAAATTGCCTTTGTCTATTAGATAACTTAAGAATTTGTAGGTTAATAAATTGAGTGGTTTTTAATTTTTAATTTGCGCTTATTTGAGTCTAATGATTGTTGTAATTTCTGCCAGTCTAGATTATTTAATTTATTGTAAAGTCCTATTATTTGGCTTTCACTTTGTAATATCTAAACACTTTTCAAGTTATAGATCTTTAAATGATAAATTATGCTATTGGGCATTAATCTGCATAAACTATTTTTATTCTTAAAAAGCTTTCTATATACTGTTGTCAAGATATTACATATTTTTCAGGAAAATATACTATGTTACATTCTAAATTTTATTCTAGGTATTAATACTCTATTTAGAATATAGAGAACTTGTTTGTCTATCATTTTTTTATGTTTAAGGACTCTTGTTATCATGTTGACTTCTTTAAGCACTTGTTATTTAAGCTTGATTACAGTTTTTTGATTATCAATCCAGATTAAATATAGGTTCCTAAAGGGGGAGATAGGAACAAAAGTCAAATATCCCTTACTAAGAAATATTAAAAATTTTAAATTAATAACTATAAAAAAACTATATATAATTATCCAAATAATTGATTTATTATATTTCCTAACTTTTGTTTCTATTAAAGTAAAGAGCTATAAATTTTGTCCCTCAAAAAGGGACATAAGTAATCTACGAAATTTTATATACTAAATACTTTAAGAACCCATTATTAATTCAGATTATTAAGAATCTGCCTGTTCTATTTTATCGAGCTCTTTAACTACTTCTTTTTCAGTACTTGCCTTCACATTTTCTGAATAGCAATTTGAATTGTTAATACTGACCAAAACTAATTTGGTGCCATTTATTTAAGAGTCATTAACTATGTAAAAGGTTTTTGCAGTTTTCAGAATCCTTTTCATATCCTTCTTAGATCTTGCTATCCCTGTTGTATTATTTATGAAGGCTATAGCTGTATACCTCGATTTTAACCTTCTTATAGTTTGTTTTTTAAGGTCAGGATTTTATGTAATTGCCATTTTGTATCCTCTTTATATATCATTTTAGATTTTGCATAGAAGAGAATCATAAAAATTCTTTATAGTAAAGGTGAGATGGTTTCTCTTTGATCAATTTCTTCTTCAACTACTATTGATTCTATGAGAACATTTTTGAATATAATCTGAAATTCTCTATTCTGAAAAAGACATATTATAATATTTATAAAACCTTTTGAGGCTTTAATTCTTTCTGCTACTTTTATCAACATATCTAGACTAATTGTATCATATACTTTTGCAATATCTTGAAAAAGTATTCACAGTTTCTTTTTGTTTTCTCTAATATCTTTATAGATATTATTGAAAATTTAAATTGATTCTGCTATACTTTCTCCTGGCAGTCCTACATAGTTTAGTCCTTTGAGAATATTATTGTTTTTACAAATATTTCCCATTTTTTTGATAAGATCTAGTATTTGAAAGTTTACAGTTTCAAGATTTGGGTTTCACTATAGAATATATGTGACTCTATTTTCAATGTTTTGGGATGACTTTCTATCTTAAAAAGTTATTCAACATTCTTCTCAAGAAGTCTTTTTCTTCTTGACTCAACTTTTTTAGCATTTTATAACTAATTTGAAATTTTTTGAAACTTTGTTATTAGGAAGTGCACTCAATATTTCATCTAATTCTTCTTGTGAGATTGGCTCAACTAGTTCATTATATCAAAATATTTGGATATATTCTCTTGATTTATACTTTTCTTTCTAATCTTTTGGTAGACTGTCATAGCTAGCTTTTCTTTTTTTGAAGGTCTCACAGTAATACTGTCTTATTTTCTTTTTGATTTTATTTTTTTGAATTGTAATATATTTATTATCTCTTAGCTTGATCTTAACCCTATCTAATACTATTTTACTTCTAGTTCAGTTGATTAGAGAGTTGACATCTATCTCTGATTGTTTCTCAAGTTATTATATTTCTATTTCAAAGTAGTTTTAATACCATCTCTTGTTTTTTTAACTTCCAATCTTTGACATAAAAATTTAAGACCTTCTATAGTGTCTTGGATATCTTTTTTTAAAGATTTTTATGACATATTAGAGATGTTATATTGTATACAATAGTTTTTGATCTGATGACTTGGATTGTGAATATTATTATGTTTTTCTATAGCTAAACTGAGAGCCTATAGCTTATTTATTTTTTTTTATGTCTCTGCTTTATTGTAAAGTCTTTTAAGTTATAGAGCTTTTCTATAAATAATAAATTTAATATTGTATTTATAGTATTTTTCTTCTAATTGGAATTTTTTCTTTGTTACTAATTTATTAAAGGCTACTTTATATAACAGTTTCTTGAAAGTTTTCCACAATTTGTTTACCTGATCCTTCCTTTTATCTAGATTGGATTTTTCTTGTAGCAATGGTTCTAGTAATGTTTTAAATTTATAGTCTACATTTTCACAAAATATTTGTCATTGTAATAGCAATATATCTTTTATATTAATTTTCCTTAATATACTTGTAAAGGTTTTGTGGTTCTACTTCTTATAAAAAGGTCTTTGTTATGTAGAGTTATTAGAAGTATAGTGTAATCATTATGCATAACATATTTCATGTCTTGATTATCAAATCAAAGTAATGGATAACTTGTTAGATTATAAAAAATCCAAATATAATCTATTTTACTACTATTTGTTAGATTTCTTCTTGTTGAAGTTTTTTCTTTGCCTTCCTATGTGGCTTGTATATCTATAAAGTCCCATTCATCAAAAAAGTTGAATAGTAGGATTTTAAGTTATTATGATTATCTGAAGCTTGCTTTTGAGAAGGACTTTCTATCTTCTAATAGATTGTAGGCCACATTAAAATCTCCCATTACTATTATATAAAAGCCTTGTTCATGTTTTCTTTTAATGAGACTAATTATTTTATTCTATCCATTTTACATCTTAATTTGTTCAAAGGAATATAGGTCTGTATAATATAGATTTTCTTTTTTTCATAAGCATATTGGTAGCAATAATATATCATTCTTTTTTTTCTACTGATGCAACTTTTTTTCCAGATTTCTTCTGATTAAGAGACCGACTCTTGCCCAAATAGTATATCTTTGTTGATACTATAAAAATATTTGTAGTTTTTTTGGTTATTAAATATCCATTGTACATTAACTTATATCAATTTTGGTTTGTATAACTCCAGTATGCCTATTTCTTATTCTAATGTCTCTTCAATTAGATTTTGTTGCTTTGTTTTATTTGTAATTCCTTTAATATTGTGTGTATCTATTCTAATAACCTTTTTACCTATCTCATCTTCTTCTTTGGTTTTTTCTATTAGTCTATATCTACTATTGTTAAAAAATTTTTCCTATTCTTCTTGTAGGATTGTTGTGATGTTTATATTTTCCTCCTCTTCTATTCTATTACTACTTTTTTAAGTTCATTTATTGCCCATATTTGTGATTTTTGATAAGAAAGCAATGGGGTGTTACTTCTCTTAATTGCTATCAAGGACTGATGCATATTTTAGAAGTAGTTTGCTTCCTTATTATTGAGTCTTGATTTTCATAAGACTGTTTGTCCCTCTAGGATATCTATTCTAGCATATATTCTTTCTATATTAGCTAGAATACTCATTAAAAAATCTTGTGTACTTTCTATTTCAAGTCTTGTGTTATTTTCAGAAAATCTATTTCTATGACTTTGTTAATTTCTGATTGGTTCTCTATTGTTTCCTGTTGCAGGATATTCTTCTCTAGTGTTTCTTTTATATCTTATTCTATTATTGTTTTTCTGTCTGATCTGTTTCAAATTCCTGAACTTATGATAACTTGCTGAAATAGAAATAGACTTTATTGATTTATTAACTGATTGTGAGTCGGGTGTTGATTCATTGTCTATTTATATATTTCTGAACCTAAATCTCATATTTTTATTTTCACTTTTAAGATTCTGTTTTTCTGTTTTAAATGTGTATTTGATACTCTATAAGAGGTGATGTCCCTGCAAGAAAATATGTTGTTTATATATTTTGTCTCTTTTTTCTTTTGTTTTGAAGCAAACTACTATAAAGTTATGCTTCTTGAGTATATAGGGATCTTTGAGTATATAGCATATCTTAGCTTGTATATCATTCAATGCTCTAGTTATTAGACTAATATAAATTTTGTCAGTATCTAGGAGTTTTGCTAAGTTGTCATTTTTCTCAATTAATATTTGATTAATTTCATTGTTGCTGAGTCAGATTTAGAAAATATGGCTCTTGATATTTTTGTACTGATTGGAGTTATCCAAATTGCTTTAAGGTTTAGACTGAGATTTTGTGTCATTTGAGATAAGCTTTCACTCATAGTTTTGTATTCATCTCATAGATATAAATACTTTGGACTTCTTCATATTTTTATAGATATGTTTTTATAAAGTTCTTATTATCTTTCTGATCCATGTCTATTAAATATACATGCCAGATAATAATATCTTCTTTGATTTTAGATTCTTGTAAGACTTTTTTATCTAGGTTTCTTTCTGTTTTTTGTTTCTTGTGAGTGGTCAAGGATATCATATTTTGGATGGCAAAGTTGCTTTCTTTTTGGTTAACTTCTTTTATATATTATATAACATCTTTTTCCTCTTGTATTCAAAAAACTAGTTACTTATTTCTGTTGATAAACTCTTTTTGCAACAGGTTTCTTTTTTCTTGTGAAAATTTAAGAGTGTTATTTAGATAAGCCTTAGTTTTATATTCTGTTTCTTTTGGAATATTGACTATCATTGCATCTAATATATAAGTTTTTTTCTTTTTTATGAAATATGAATTTATTGGTGATGCTTGTCTCTATTCCTAGTAGTATAGGAGCTATATTCACTAAAGCATTGTCTTTTTACTATTTTTTGAAGTTTTTGTGATTCCAATTCTTCTATCTCTTGTATGTATATCATTGTTACTTCATTGTTTATTATTGATTTATTATCTATTTATTCAATAATCTTTATTGATTATTATTCTAACTTATATTAACTTTTAGGATTTTTAAAAATTTCTATAAACTTATCTTCAATGTAGGATTGTAAAAGATTTTTTTTAATCCATTTGTCTTGTTATCAAAGATATATGATATGTTAAGTTAGAATTTATTTCTTGTGGAAGGTTGTCCTATTAACTTTTAATATCTTAGCTATAATACTATTTAAAATAATATATGTTTCTGATAATGAGGTTACTGATTCACAAGATTCATGATTTCTTTGTTTTAGTAGTTATTGTAAGGCCTATAGAGTAGAGTATTTATCATATTTTATTGAGAGATTGATTAAAGTGTTTACTATATTCTTTTCTTTTTTACCAACTATCTGTAATATATGTTATACTCTATTCCTATTTGTTATTGATTTAAATTTATTGATAAATCATGTGATTGCTTATTTATATTTATTAGTAATCTATATTCAGGTCATAGATAAGTCTTTCTGAAGTTATTATTGTTTATATTTTTGATTAAGTAATATAAAAAAACCTTGTTGTGTTATTTTGATATATTTATTTGTTTATACATTAAAAATCCTATTAGAATTTTGCAAGTTGTTATTATGTTTGTGTGGAATATTGATCAATTTATTTAAATTACAAGTTATATATATATATATGTGTTTTATTTATTACTTTTATATATATACTTGTTTTGCTTATCTACTTTTATGTATTCATGTTTATATAACAAGGTGAAGAATAGGTATATTATTTGTATATATATGTATGTTTAGACTATCTTGTCCTTAGGAAGCTTTGATATTCTTTTGAGTCTTTGAATAATTGAAGTAATCTGATTTATTAGGTAAACTTAGTTGCTTCTTGGGTTTCTTGCAGTGTTAAGAAAAATGTTAACCTGTACTAGTCTAGCTATAAACTGTGTGAAGTTGATATTGGCTTCCTTTTTTGGACTATGAATCAGTTTACAGGTCTTTTTTCTTTCTCCTAAAAAATTTTAAGACAAAGAAGTAAAAGAAAATTAGTAAAATAATGTATATCTTTTTCCTTGATATTTCTAAATAGCTTGTTGTATATATATTGAAAGAGTTTAATAGCTTAAATTGAAGAATATATTATTTTTTTTTGTGTATTTTAAACAGATTTACTTTTTCATCAAAAAAAAAATTTTTTAAGAAAAAAAAGGATTAGTGAAAAGAGTTTTTTTTTATATTAGATTTTATTATTTTTTATTATTTTTAATTTCTCCAATATTATATATACAATATCTATTCTAATTCCATTTTTATATATAGTATCTTATTCTCTTCTTTAGTTTTTACTAATAGTCTATATTTATTATTGTTATTTAGAAATGTTTTCTTCTTATTTTATAGAAATATTGTAATATCTAGATTCATAACTTCTTTTATCCTATTATTACTTTTTAGAATTTATTTATTGTCCATATTTATAGCTTTTAATAAAAAGGTAATGGATTCTTTCTTTTCTTGATTACTATTAAGGACGGATATATCCTTAGAAGTAATTTGTATCTCTGTTACTATATCTTGATCTTCTAAAAACTATTTATCTTTTTAAATTATCTATTTTAGTATATAGTTTTTTCAGGTTAGCTAGAATATTCTTTAAAAAATTTTGTATACTTTTTATTTAAATCTTATCTCATTTTCAGAATATTTATATCTACTAATTTATTAATTTCTTATTAATTTTTTAGTTTTTAAAACTATGATAACTTATCAAAATAAAAAATAAAATTTGCTAATTTGTTAACTGATTGCAAGTCAAGTATTAATTTATTATCTGGTTCTATACTTTTGGATCTAAATCTAGTATTTTTATTTTTATTTTTAGAATTCTGTCTTTTTAATTTAAATATATACTTAATACTTTATAAAATATAATACTTCTATAAGAAAATATATTGTTTACATACCTTATCTCTTTCTCAAACCTCTCTTTCCTGTAGATCCCTGATCACCACTTCCAAAGAAGCATTCCTCCAAAACTTTATATTTTGAGAGTAATAAAACTTCAAAACTTTCCTTAAAAACACCTGCTTTGCTTGGCAGTAGTTATATTATACCCTTCTTATTTACCTTTTCTCTTTACAAACCCCCTACTTAAGAAGTTAATGGTAATAAAGCTTTTCTAGGAAGAAGAAACCAGATGAAAAAGTATTCTCCCTCTCTTCTCTATAGAGGTCCCAGAGTCTAGGAAGAAGTTTGGGCCAACAACTTCATGCCAGCCAGTAGGTAGACATCAATACCACAGGCAAAAATGGCTTTTCTCTCAGCGTGTAGCAGTTTTCTTGGTTTTTTGGGGGAATTTTGCCTACCCCAGCTTGATCCTGAATTTTTTGTTACACCATATTTTGGATGGTTTGATTGGCTGAAGTCTGGGATTGGTTGCTCTATGGTTAACAGAAATGTAAATAAGGATACGCGTGACATGGAACGTGAATGCATTTCTTAAGCTCTATAAGAACCTTAGGTCCATCATAAATCACCGACTAGTTGTGCAGGTGGATAAACATCACATGGACTGTGATCTTCTCTCTTTCATTAATTTCAAAAGTGTCAAGGCTATGAATTGAGTACCTTCAGAGGCAAAGTTGGATGGATGAGTAGTTGTTAGATGTCCCTTCATTCCTTCACTCTTTTCATTTTCTTGTAAATATTGTCAATCCTCTCCCTTTGTTTTAATTTTTTCTTTTAACACTAATTAGTCGCAAGACTAGTACAAGAGATTTCCAACATCAGATGGTGTTGGGACTCTTATGCAAGTTCTGGCAAGTTAGGCCCTGATAGTGGGTGGCAACAGGCTGATCGGTGGGTGCATTAGTGTACTCTAGATAATGTCGATTCCTAAATATGAAGACGAGTAAGTAGTGCACAGCTTGTGTATCTCACTAGTCCCCCACTTTGTTTTTAAAAGAGAAGTATTTATACTAGGCGGTCATGTATTTTCTTTATCCTGGTTAGGTTAGACATAGATTGAGTCATAAAAATAGATAGCTCCCTGTTCTATTTCTCTCTAGTGATTTGTAAATCCTTAGACAATATGGAAAAGTATTCATCCCGATTATTGCTAAATATGATCTTTTCTTAATAAAGCATGGGAAAAGGTATGAGATGAGCCAGTTTAAAAAAAAAAAAAAATACCTTATCTCTTTCTTTTTTTGTTTTAAAACAAATCATTATAAAGTTTTATTTCTTAAGTATATAAAAATTTTTTGATATACTAAATGGCAGCAATTAAAAAAATTTTGACAATATTTTTATTATTAAATTTAATAAAATTTAACAATAATTTAACTGCTAAATAATATAATTTTGACTAGTATTATAGTTTTTGATATATTAAAGATCTATAACTTAATAAATCCAAAAAGTTTAAAAGCATTTTTATAACATATAAAAGTGTCAAACTCATTTAATAAGATCATATTCAATTTTCTAAAAAGCAAATCTCTTTAGTTTATCTTTTACTAGAACTTAACAATATTTCAAAATTTAATAAAGAAAAAATAATAGTTCTTCTATTATATATCATTTTTTCTAATCTATTAATAATAAAAATAATATTTTTTGTTATATAATAGAGTGATAAATTTGCATAAAATAAATTTGTACATACTTATCATAAAAATATCTAATAAACAAGATGTAAGTCACCCATTTAAAAAAAAATATATATATTTTTTTGTTATATAAATAATGTAGTATTTTTTATTCAAACCTTAAAATCTTTTTAGAAAATAATTAATATATTCATATTTTTAAGAATAATTTTTATAACTTGCAACAAAACAAAAACTATACTTATTATTAATTATTTTAGAAAGAAAAAATGATTATTAGTAAAAGATATACTATATGCTTAAAACCCATTAAAAAATCTATTAATACCTAGAAATCTATTTAATTAAAAACTTATCAGATTATATTAAATAACTAAAATTAATAGAAAAAATTATTACTTTATTAAAACTATAGTAAAACAATTAAGATAAAACAATCTAATTATTAAAAAGTATCTCAATAGATTAAATTATATTAAATAGATTATACTCTATATATAATCATGCTCAATAAAATAAATTTAAACAAATTGCAATTTTAGATAAACAAAGCCATCAAACATAAATTAAAAGTAAAATATATAATATTTGAAAAAATCTTATTTTCATAAACTAATCTAAATATTATTTTTTTTAAGAAATTACAAATTATAAACTCTTATCAAATTATTGATTATTTCATTAATTAATTCAAACAAATTAATTAAACTCTTTTCCATTCAACACTTTTTCAAAAACAAAATTTTCTTATAAGGAAATTTTCACAAAAGTAAACAACGAAGTGGAGTTTTTACATATAAATCAATATTATAACACACATTTCTATAGAGATTGGTCTTCTTTATGGCACTGTGTTTAAATACTCAGGACCAATTAAACAATTATACCAAGTTAAGGAGCTTTTCACAAAATGGATAGAAAGTGCCTCCTCTGTTTGTTTTAGTAACTCTAAACAAACTGCTACCCCACTCAGCAAGTAAACATCGGCTCTTCTAAAAAGAAGAGAAAACGAAAACCACATAAAAATCAGCTTCAGGGGGGGAAAAAAGCCAGGTTTATCTGCTCACAAATAACTGAATATCAAACAACCTTCACCTCTGAAGGTGTGCAAGTATATAGTCTATGGAATAGACTTCAACAGTTACTTAGTAAAAAAGAAATATTTCAATAGTATACAGTACATAAACTTGTAGCTATGAAAGTTGAGACGTTAAAAACTTTACAAAAGAAGCAAAAGATCACCCATCTTACTACTACAGATAATGCAACAATGCTCATCAATGCTGATATTGATAATCTCAATATGGATACAGTTATTGATGCCATCAGATCATTAGGACAAGATAAACCAGGTGATTACCTGCTCTATCTGAATTGTAGATTGATGCCAGGTAGTTCATTTCTAGTAACGAACTACAATCCTGTCGACAATTCTTTTGGTTAGTTGTAAGGGGTTATGTTACATATGAAATCTTATCTACTAGTTAGATAAATGATTTTCTTAAAGATTGGACAAATGAGGGAATTCTTGATAATGAATTGTACTCCAGACACAAGAGTATCTTAAAAGATATTTTTATCTAAACAAGTTTAACACAAAAAAGTAAACTGCACACTGGTCATATGTTTATCAATATACACTTGTTTGGTTTTGCAAGTTTAGTGATTGGAAGATCTTGGTGGAAGAAGAAATTCGCTGGCATCACACCGAAGTGTCAAAAATCTTTGATGCAGGTTAGAGTATACAACAGTCTGATAATCAAATTACTTTTAAAAATTGTTTTGAAAAAAATGAAAATAGTATCACATGTTCTTCTTTATTGGTTATTATATATAAAAATCATGTGATTAGATAATTTTTATTATACTAAAAATAGTCTAGCCATAGTTATATAATTAGTTTATGTAACAATACTATAATATGTAATATATTACTTGTATTGGTGTATAAGTTTGGTTGTGCTTGACATCATATAATATATTTAATAAAGAATATGGTCAAACAGAAATCACTACAACCATCCAAAAGGCTCTCAAGCAAATAAAGCAAACACAATTAACATACCAATAAATCATGTTCAACTGAAATAAAGATCTAACTAAAACAACAAATAGAAAACATAAACTGGCAGGAAACAACATAGAGACTCCATTCGGCAATCATCAACCTCAATATAACAAACTCATGGAACCATTCACAAAGAAGTTTTGCACTCAAACTATGGAATAAAAAGCTTTCCACAATGGACAAACTTCATATCAGAAGTTCTGACATTTACAAGTTAGATACATATTTCGCATGCTCACATAGAGAAGATAACATTCACCCATTCGGATGCTCATTTTATGACATCGTCATTGAACAAGTTACATTGAACACTATATATTAAAAAAGAATAGTAAGTATTGACAACAACATCATGCACTACATCAGACAGGAACTCACAGCAAACATAGTAGTAAACAATATGTAAAACAAGATCATCATGAAAAGCATCAACAAAACTATCCTAAAGATCATTGACAAATACATTAAAATCAACAAAATAGCTGAGACTGTCGACAGTATTTGCAATACTATCAGATTTTGGACCTACAATATCTGGATCGATAGGTGCGAGTGCTTATACCACTGGAAAAAACAGAAAGAACTACAAACAATCTTCTTTCAAAACAAAACTTAGAGAGCCGATACTCAACAATATGGATGTATACCCTACAGAACTCATACCCAATATTCTCCATGGAATTTACAACATTTTTGAAATCTATAAGAAACATGCTAACAGCATCTAGGCACATTAGTTTCCAATAGGAACAATATATCACAAAGGTTCAAAGGCAGAGTCCTGCCGCTAATGGTGGTGGGTATCCACTAAACCAGGTAACAATTGGTTTTATTGTAATTATGTATATTAGATATATGAAAAAAATGTCTGTAATATAATCTTTGCTTGACAAAGTAATATGTAATTGTATATAAACTCAATAAAATAGGCTTGTTGCATATTTAAAAAAAAAAATAATTAATTCAATAATATTTTTATATTTTAAGTAAAAAAATTTTCAATTCAATATAGTTAAATAATATGGATATATTCTATCTATACATTATAACTAGTTAAACAATTATAAATTATCAACTCCAAAATATTTTTTTCAAAAAAGTCACAAATAGCAATACTTATATATAAATATAAAATTAAACTTTATTTAAAAAAACATCTATTTTTTAATCTCAAGTATATCTTATTTATTGAATTTTATACTCAACTACAAAAAATTCTAGTTATATATCTTTTTAAATATAATATTAAATCAATTAAATAACTATTTTACTTTAACAAATTTGAAAAAAATATATAGAATAAATTATATATACAGTTGCTTCTAAAAGCTTGAGTCCACTTACTATGTTTTTATTATAAATTTCAACTTTGACAATTTTTAAATCCTTAATTATACAATCAAAAAT
>CAJVPT010001708.1:0-20228 GCA_910592055.1 Acaulospora colombiana | reverse complement strand
ATTTATATTAAGAATATCTTCATGATTATATGGTAATTGATTAATCAATTCTTCCATTTCTTCTAAATTATGTTGTTGAAATGGAATCATTTATCCTGTATCAGTATTATCAGAAGCAAGAGTTTGAGGATTATCTATTTCTTGAGGAATTTGAGAAGAAATAATGTCAGTTTTTTTTTAAACAATTTGAAATAATATTAGGATCAATATTATCCAAAGCTTCTGCAATCCAATCTATTGCATGTTTGATATTAATATCTTCATGAATTCTTTCAATATTATATGTCAAATTAAATTGATCCACCTTAAATTTTACCAACATCTTCTATATTGCACCTATATAAGTTAAGTTTAATTAATATATTAAAATATTAAAATTATAAAATTGTTATATTTACTTAAATAAATAAATTATTCCTGCATCCATTGGTTGTAAATGCAGTTGTGTTGGCAGGTTGTGGATGTATTATAATATTTGACAAATCCTCTGATTTTAAACTATTGTCATTACAATGAGCAGGTACATGGTCATATAGAAGAATAATGGATCTCTTTCATTTGATTATTTAAATGAATTAGAAATTCATTCCAAATCGTGGTAGTTATCCAGGCAGTTTTATTCCAATAGTAAATAACTGGTAAGTCTTCCCTCTTGATTTTGTTCAAAATTTGAGGTGATTTAAAATAATAAATCACCAAAGGTTTTATTTTTATAGAACCTAATAAAATATATAATCTTTTAATACCTGTAAAATTCGCACAAAAAAGAATTGTGACCCTTTGTTTGTCTTTTTCTTTCCCATGATTGCTTCTTTTGTAAGAGATCTTGAGGGTTCCATTTTTCAATAAAGATCAGTTGTATATGTTAGTATTCTATATTAGATTTATCCTTTGAATGTCATATCTACTGCAATTCCTCAGTTGATACATTCATCAAACTTGAAAATATGTGCTGCCCATTTTTTCTTTATTAGAATATTTACTCCTGCTCTATAGGACTGTTGTATTGATTTTGTTAACCAAATTTGATATCTTAATTCTTCGTTATGCCATTTTTGATTTCCTAAGAACCAGGTTTCAGTTATATCTAATTTATCTATTTATTGTTTTTGTCCATATTCTAGGATTGCGATCTTGTCCATTTCTGAATTAATTTCTTTAACATTTAGTGTTTCTATTTTCTAAATATTGTGTAATTTATTGATATTAAATTTCCTTTCATTTTGCCTGTTAAAGGTTTGGTTTTTTTATTTTTTTTCTAATTATAATTGTCAGGAGGAAAGAAGTGATCAGTTCTGGGATATTAGTCATATTGATGAATATATTAAAGCAGTTCATTATTTCTTTTATGTAGATATTATCATAGATTCCAATTGATTAATTCTTTTATTAATTAGTCTCTATTGTTGTTTGATGTCCAACCTTTTTGATGATAGAATTTAGAAACTTGACTTCTAGGTAAAAGTTTATTTTGAAGAAAAGAGTCTATAATTGCTGGCCCTTTGGCTTGACACAAGGACCTGCTTCAATTGCTATGACTTTCTTGTTCAAGATATGTACTTAATGTTTGATGACTTCTATAGTCACTTGAATTTGTCTAGGATTTCTAATATATTTTTCCTGCTTGCAGTTGTGTGAGATTCTCTGGTAATATAAACGTATTTGTGTCTTGAGATAGAGAGGCTAAATATTATCTTCCTGTCTTATCTAATTGAGTGGTTTTCTCTCATATTATTTGGCTGGAACCTTGGTTGATCTAGTCTATTAGTTCTTTTCTTTGATATCGCATTCTCTTTTACTGTTAAGCAATATGCATAGTCATAGTAATTGGCTCTACAGCTAAAACATAGTTTTATTCTTATTATAAACCAAACTAGTTCACTGTCTTGGAGGCAGAAGTTTATTTCTCTTACTCTATTAAGGTTCTGTCATCTTTATAGTACAAAATAGCAAACTATTTGTTTTGATTTGTATAATTGAGGGAGAAGTATACCCCTTGTGCTACTGTCTGTTCAATAATCTTCTTGAGTTTTTTTGATGAGATTCTCTGGAGGAGGTTAGTGAGTGTTGCACTATATTGATTTCTCTTTTCTCTTGTAATGCAGGTTCTGATTATTGCGTATATCCTTATGCAGAAGATATATTTGTAGAGGATCCACTTTTGGATCTGTTCTTTATATGCCTTTCTTATGTTGAACTGGATTATTCCAGATTTAACTTGTCCTGCTGGTTGCGGGATTATGTATTCAATCTAGATTTTGTTTTGAAATAGATTTGCAATGTCTTTTTTTTTTGGAGATGGTTGGGAATGTTCCAGATTATTATAGATCAGAATTTTCATTCAGTGGTATCAAGTTGAGATACTAATCTAAATTTGAAAGTCTTATTGTCAGTAATTTAAATCTTATATACAGCTATAACTTTGTGGTTATTGTCAAAAATGGCTGCGATAGTTAGAGATCTAATTGGCTCTTCTATTCAAATATGTTTCAAGGTTTAATTAAAAGTCCTAGCAACTTCTTTAGGTCAATATAATCTTTCATAGATGTAGTGTATCAAAGATTCCTTGGGAAGTTGCCTATTCTATTTCAATAGCCTTGGATCTCTACTCTTCTTCATAACTGTCTGGTTGTTGGCAATGTTTTCTATACTATTTGGGGTCTTTTTTCCTACTTTTGATATTGCTACTGTTACTGGTATTCATGATCTAGATTTTGTATTCATCTCTTCTATTGTCTTGAGGATTTCCATGGTGCTCTTCTCAGAGTTTGTGCTATTGTCTTGTTATATATTTTTGAGTTCTATACATTCATCTTGGTTTGAGGTTAGGTTCTATATAGTTGCTAGAACCGCTGCCTTCTTCTCCTTATCTGTAACTATTCTGTTTCTCTTGGTACTAGTGAGTGTATTGAATTTACTTGATAATTTGTTCTTCAGAATTGGGTTTGCGATTTTACCACTACCCATTATTATTCTTTTACTAGTATAGTTTACCACTGTATCTTTGACTTTTTGAAACCTTCTAGACATGTTTGTTGAAGGGGCTCTTTATGAGTATTGGGTTTTTTCTTGTAAATGTTAGATTGTTATTATAAAAGGAAATTTTTACTAATTTTGATGCAAGTGAAAAAGAGTTTTTTTCCAATCTGAAAGGTTTTTCTTCAATTATTTGATTATTTGAAAAATTTATTATAAATACTTAACAAATTATTTTCATGAATATCCAAAGTATTGACATCTATATAATAATATCTGGGTAATATTAACAAATGCTTTTTCCTTCTTACTTCATTAATTCTTGGATTTTTAATTAAGTAAACTCAATTTTTTTTTTGTTGGCTCAGCCTTGCTTTATTTGAATTTAGTAAAAAGTTACATATGTCTATGCTATGACTACATTTGTTTACCAAATAAAGCTCAATAAGAAGAAACCTACCTTGTGGCTTGTTGCCACCCTTTAAGGAAACTAACCTGGCAAGGCTGGGCTAGTGCTATACAAAATTCCCAATAAATAGTGAGGAGTTGTAATCGATCTAATACTATTATAAATATATTTGTTAACTAGACTAATAAATTATTCTTTTATATATTTCTCTCTTTCTTCTACCCATGGATCTAATGTGGCAGAACTGTATTTGTATTGCTTTTCCACGGCTCTTGTGATGTCTTGTTGTTTTTTCCTGTTATGAAAGTCTTTATATCTATTGTACTATATTTCTTGTAAATATTTGATGATCTCTTGAGTGAGTTCTTGAAGACATGCTTTTCTTTTATTTCGATTAGGGATTAACTCATTTAACAACTTTGTTGTTTCTTTTAGGATACCTCCTTGAATGACAGTTTCTAGGTATTGTTTGTAATGTAGAGCAGTAATGATTGAGTACTTTAACAGTGTATTTTTGGTTTTGTTGTGTTCACTATATTTTGTTACAGTCTTGGTTATGGTTGCAATGTGGAAATTTCCTGTTGTGTGCCAGTGTGATTGACAAACAAATGGGTGTGTATTGGATTCTCTTTGACCACATTTTATACATTTGTCATCTTTATACAATTTGGATATTCTGCTGAAGAATTTAGCTTTGATAGGTAGTTCTTCATTCTATAGTAGTAGTCTGATCATTCTTTGCTGTTGATTGGATCAGCTGGTTTGATAGTTATTCATTTTAGTTGGCTGTAGATTGTCTATAGTTGATGACCAGTGGATTTGCTTGATCATGTGATCATCAAAGTTGCTTCTGGTGCAATTTAGAAGTCTCCACTTTACTAGGTGTATTACTTTTATGATATATTTGATCATTTTTTTGATTGGGATGTCCATCATTTGGTGGTTCTATTGAGGAATAAGGGTCAGTTGTGGGTTGATTGTAGTGTGTGCAGTTATTAGTCTACTGTTTGGGGTCATGCCGTATCTAGGATTTATGCTTGCCAGTTTGTCAGCATCTTCATTATGCTCTATTCCAGAGTGAATTTTTACCTTTTTTAGCTTCATTTTTATGTTCTTTTTCCTACAGATTTCTTTTATTTGTTGCAAGAGATTAAAGTTCTTTTGTTTTCTAAGAGCTTTGATAGGAGTTGTGTTCAGTATATTGTTGATATCATTTATAGCTGCAGTGCTATCTGTATAAATCTTTGCATGACTGAACTATGGGAGAATACTTAGTGCTATCAGTATTGCTATTATTTCTGCACGAGTTGAAGATGGGTGTGAAGTTGTTTGTTCTTAAAAAGTAAACTCTTTTCCCTCATGTGTGATTATTTTGAGACCTATCCCATAAGCCATTTTTTTTATATATTCTTTTAGTGATCCGTCTGTATATATTTCAAAGATCATGTTGTCTTGGATTTTGCTAGCTATTTCTGATAGTTCACTTGTTATACTGCTTTCGTGTCAAAGAGTTTGTTAGAAGTTGGTTAGTATTTTGTATTGTCAGTATAAGGATTTCAACCTGGCTGTTTGTTGATTCTATATATGGATAGCCTATCAAGTCCAATGTAGTTTGGATTAAATCTGAGAATACTCTACACCTGAGTATGCTGTTCTCAGTATTGGGGATGTCGCGGGTAGTTACTCTGCTATTATGGACTGGGATACAAATTAGTTTTGTCAGTTCACTAAAAAGGTACAAGGATAAAGATTTTGGCTGTAATTGTTGATGTCATAACCTATACATTCAACTAGAGGAGACTGGTTGTTGATTCTGTTGGAATGTCAGTATTCTGTAACTTGGTCATTCACTTTTCTCTGTTTTCTTACTATAATAGTTTGATTGTTCAACTTTGTGCTGATCCAGTATAGCTATGCTATATTTTGGTCAGTTAATCTGGTACATTGTAAGAAAGGATTAGTTATACGCTGTTGAGAGTGTTTATCTGTAATCCATTTAATGAGTTTTTCTTTTAAGGTGTAGTACCAGGCTGGAGTATGGCCTTGTATGGTTTGGCAGTTGAGTCTGATTAATTGGCACCAGTGTAAAGTCTTTCTCCTATTGCTATTTAACATTTGGCCAATAAAAAGGATGTTGTGTTTCCTTTAGGCACTTTCTGTACTGATTATAGAATGCAGTGCTAGTGATTTCTTCAATTGGTATATCTGTTTCTGAAATTGTTGTGTACTTTTCATTAAGAGTATTCAAGAATAAAAAGCCGAGTGTCCTGAGGAGCCATATTATGTCATGTGTAAGATTTCTTTCTTGTGGTAGGAGAGGTGTATGTATATTGTTCATTATTGCTTTTGTGGACCAAAAGATGTTTTGTAGTGCTTGAAGTCTTTCTCTTGATATTTCTTCTGTGATATTGTTTGAGTTGATACATGAAGTCCAGTTTGTGGCATATAAGAGCAGCTGTCTGTCCCATAAGTGCATTATATTGTATTCAGATTTGTTATGTAGCATGCTGTTAGAGATAGTGTTTGCTAGGCCGAGCTTGTGTTTGAAGGTGGCCATTAATTGTACATCATTTTGTTACATGTGTCTCTGGTTAGGATGGTGTCATTGCACAGGTATTCCAAACTGGGCATGAGAACATAATTAATTATGTATTGCATTTGTTTATCAGTGACTCATTTCATCTCTAGTAATGTTCATGTTTTTTGAGTTCTTATGTTTAATTAGAGCTTTCTGATAGCCTTTCTTATCTGAACTATTATATTAGACTTCTAGTATTCTGACTGAAGTCTCTTTTGTACAGCCAGGGATTCTTTGCCCATTCATTCATATTCCTTGAATATAGTCTTGCTCTTTGCCATTTATTATTATCAGTTGTGATTTGTGAAAATTGACTTTGATGTCGTTGATGTGAAAAAATTATTCAGCAGTGTTAATGATACACTGTAATTCTGCTTTATTGCTTGCGATCTATGTAGTATTGTCCATGTATGCACTAGCTGCAATGTTTGTATGTGTGGATGACCAGCCATGATTCAGGGATTTGCAGAACTTTGTTGTCAACCGGTATCCTTTATGTTTGTCACTAATCATTTTGAAGAGTGGGTCATAGAAGATTTGCCATAACAGAGGTGATATTGTATCACTTTGATCTATACCATCTCTTACTATGTAAGGGGCCAAAGAACTATGACATGTGAGCACTATGTTCTTCCTGTTCTAAAAGATACCGTCCAGGATTTTTATTAGTTCGTTTAGGATTTTGATTCGGTGCAGTGCCCTTTTTAGCATTTCAATATTGATGGAATCATATGCCTTGGACATGTCCTGACTTAGAATCCATCCTTCTTTGTTTGTCTCCTTGGCATGTTCGATTATGTTGCTTAGGATATGTATTGGATCTTGTATACTATTTTCTGGTAGGGCTGCCTAGTTTATTTCAGATAGAATTTGATGGTTTTTAAAAACTCTGGCTAGTCAGTTGGTTAGGATCTTGGTAAAGATTTTTCTTCCTACATCTAGTAGAGTAATTGGTCTTGTTGTGTCAAAGTTGTTCTTTCAGTCTTTGAATTTGGATATTGGGTATATCATCCCTTTGCTCTATTCTCTAGGAGTTGTACCTTCATAGATGATCTTATTGAAGATTCCTTTTAATTCTTCTATAGTGTTCTTTTTTAAGTGCTTGTATATACAATAGGGAATCTGATTTCTGCCTAGTGCAGACTTGTTGCTGCAATTTTTAATTGTTGCAATTGATTCTTCTACTGTAATTTCTTGAAGTACACTTGAGTACCAACTTGCTTTAATTGAAGACCTGGGTTCATATTCTTGCTGCCATTGTGGGTGGTGTTCTAGTGGTGATGTATTTCTGGGTGGAATCTATTCAAAGAAATATTGCCTGACTGTTTCTTTAATCTGTCTGGTTCTGTAATAATCTGAATTTCCCTTTCTATTTTGATAATCTTGTTTAAATGAATATGACGTATGGATCTATCTAGGATGCTGTTGATCATAGCTTTTTTGTTACTCTCTAGAAATATTTGATGATTTATTGTCCTTTGGATAATAGCTCTGTATTCTTTTTTCTTTATGGAGTATTTTGCAATGGTTCTGTGTACGCAGATATATGACTTTAGTATCTCAATCCACTTTGAGTGATATTTATCTTTTAGATCTTTTTTGGCTAGCTGTAGCTCTGCTGTGATGATATGAAAGTGGTTTTGGATATGTTTTGATATGTCATTCTCTGGTTGTGTATTCTTGCCTTGATTCCTGGCTGGTTATTGTCTGAGATTTGTTAAGAATGATTGTAGTTAGAGAAGTAGGGTATCTGGTTCATTTTCTACTCTTTGAAGATGCTTCCTTTTGTACATATGTTTCTTGGGATGTGTTTGTTGGCTGCTTGTGTGAGAATAGAGCTGAACCAGTTCCATCTCTTGTCTATTGAATCTGGGTGTAAGGATGCTTCACCTAGTTTTGTTTTGACCATCTCTGTGAATTTCTCCCATTGTTTGTTCTCTGTCAAAATCCAGTTGTATCTGTGGTTTGGATTATGGATAGGTATAAGTTTTGGGTATATAGCTTCCATATCTCCAGCTCTGTGATTGTTGGTTTGTGGGCACTCTTGATGAGAGGATCGAGCATGTCCCTGATATTTGATTTGTGTGATTGCCAAGTTTCCTTGGGGTTGATCCAAATCTGGTCAAGTCTACTACTACTGCCTTGTCCATGCCAAGTATATTCCATTTGTGTGGGGTTGTGTGTATGGTATGTGTCTTCAAAACCATTATATATAAGAATCTCAATCTGCTTTCCTGATGGATTATAGTATGTTATTAGTTTTTTGTTACTGAATCTATCTATACTAGGGTTAGGTGTGCCATTCATGTCTTCCATTATGATAATGTGCCAGTCTTGTAATATTGCTTCATTAATCCATTATTTTATTGTATTTGTAGTTTGTATCTGTTCTTTTGAAATGTTTTGAGCTGGGAAGTAAACACTGATTATTCTAAGTTTCCTTTTTTGAAGGAAAGCCGGGTCTATAGCTATTAATCTTACATTGAAAGTTTTGTAGCTATAAATGCATCATGCAATATCTCTTCTAATTATCATATTTAGGCTGTGTCCAAGAATCTGGGCTTCTTTGTGAGACCAGATTGTTTAAAAGTCCAGATGTTTCCAGTGTTTTGGCTGTTGATGTGATCCATTGATTTCAGTTGTTACATGATGTTCCATTGTTCCTTACTACACATATTGAACCATGTGTTTCTCTTTTGTGTATCTACCAATCCTTAAATGTTTACTGTTGTGAGCCACATCTTTTATTAATATATATGCTGTACTGATTTCATGAATACATTGGATCTTTCTTCCCGAAGTCATAATTGAGGGATCTATACAAACTCTTATTATATATTTGTCAACAAGTAATTATACAATACATTTTTGAAGTAAATCTATCTATATAAGTAGCTATATCTATTCTACTTCTATATATAACTACTACCTATTTGAAAAGATGTGCGATTTTTTCTTAATTTTTTCCAGAACAATTTTATTTATATTAAGAGTAGTCTGGTTATTAGGCCATTGAATTTTTGTTATCCTGGACTTTTCAGATTTCTTAGTCTTTCAAAGTGGTCAGCGAATTTCTCCTCCCACCAAGGCCTCCCGATAGTCAAGTCTGTGAAACCCGGCACAGCCATATATTTGAATTCTTGAACAGATGCCTCAATACCAAGGCAGAGAACCGGGTTTTCTTCAGTTGATTTACCATTCCTTCCTTCAGCAGTATGCTATCAGTTCAATATCTATTCTTCTTATTACCTGTTTTTCTGATAATGTGGTTGTGTTAGGATAATCCTACCCAATTTCAGACATTCAACTGTATCACAATCTTTATATAGACTATTCTATAACCACATCAGAAATCCCATTTGATCAGTGATCAAAGCTATATTCAGAAGCATCAGTTAATTTACAGTTACATCAATGGGGTAGATCTACCAGCATCAGGAGTTGCCTCCTGGAGGATTTGATCTAGTGACCTTGTGATATGACCTACAGAGTGCTAACCACTGCACTACAGACCTGTAGATCAATTAAGTAAACTCAATATTAATTATTATGACATAATATTTATAAATTATTTATAAAATCATTATTAATTTAAAACTTTATTATTATAAAGAAATTATTGAGTTTATTTTTTTTTTTTAATACCTATGATCAAGCCAGTACTGTATGTTTATTAATCATTAAGAAAACCAATTAGATACATAAAGCAATTGCATCATGGCTAAACTAAAATCTTGTATTGACATACTTGTCAATGGCTTTCAATTCTCAAAAGAGCTTTAGCCTCTAAGTGCAACCTTGGGAACAATATTTTACTCTGCACTAAGTTTTGAGTGAAGATCCTTCTAACTTACACATCATTGCCAGTAGGTTGTCATTATTTATTATCCTTCAAGGAACTGAATTCGAGAAACTACAAAAGGAAAAATAAAAAATAAAAGAAAAGGGTAATATCTAAAAATGTACAAATGTACTTACATAAAAATAAAAAAAGAAAAAAGAAATTTAAAATTGCTCCATGTCCTTCAAAGAACCTTGGCTAGAAACCTCTTCTCATTAGGAATTAACCTGTCTGGAATATTCTTTTTCTTCTTGACTGTCTGAGAAACTTATTCATTTATGCTCTTGATTATTTTCTTATAATGTCTGAGGTACTTATTGTCTACTCAGATCCAGTGTCTTGCTTAATGCTTCCTTTCTTTCAGTCTTGATTTTATATTCACTCACGCAAAATAAAATGGCTAAAGGTGAACCACAGATTCTTATATGGCTTTTCAGTCTTATTGTATAACTCCTGATATCTTTCAGCAGCTACATCTAGTTAAAGTAATTTTACTGGTGTATATCTTCCATTACCCAAAAAGTCAGATTCCCTAACAATCTTTTTGCCTTGTATTAGTGGGAAGGTCTCAGACAATATGGGAATCCTTGTCGATTATGATATAATTACACAATGTCTGGGGAAATGCATTCTCAATCCTAAAGAAGAGCAGTGTTTTATATTCCTTTACTTTTCAGTCTTACAGCCTAACTGGGATAAGGAAATAACCTCCTTTGTATACTTTGCCTAATCAGGATAATAAGAAGTTAAAGACCTCAGTTTGAACAAATAATCACCTTTTCACCACCTAGGGAATTTGATGCCCATCTTAATGTCCTCATAATTTTTTTGCTTCAGTTAAACTTCATTTGAAAAAGTAGAGAAGTTTGTATTCTTGATTTCTCTTTCTATTATCAATGACATCATCAGAACATGTGAGATGACCAATAGGAGCTTGTTTACATTCTGCTACTAACATATTTCATGTCAACCAATCAGATGCTAGGTGATGTTGTGCTACCAAAAATTCAGGATCAAACTGAGATAAGCAAAATACCCAAGAAAACCATGAAACCAATAAGCACTTTAAGAGGGTATAAGACAGTATGTGAGAAGGTGGAAAATAAGCCTTCTCCTGCCAACAGAACCTCTATTTCTTGTCGCTTCTAGCTTTGTGAGGTAACACTCCACTTGTCAGTCCTTTTATTTCCTAGACACTTCTTTCCCTTAGTAGAGTAAATACGTACTTGAGTCTTTTTAGGCCACTAGAGGCTCAAGTTTTTATTCAAAGGAGTTTATAAACAAGTAAGAGAGGATAGAAGAGATACATAAAGACAAGCTTCAAGTTATTTTAATGAAAGTATAAAGACTTTATTAGCAAGGAAATATAAAATTTCTTGTGAACATCTTTTTTGTGTTTATATAAATATCATTCTTATTTTCTTTTTAATATCATCCAATCTAGATAAATAGGATTTTGTAACAATAATAAATTAAAAAAAAATTGATAACTTGATATGGTAATAAATAATATGAGTATAATAGATTTACATATTTAATTATAATTTATTTTTATTATTATTGTGATTATCAATGGATAAGATATAATTTTAATTATATAAGAACATATTTTAAGTTTCTTGATAAAATTATTTTTATAATTATATGTATAAATATTATTAATTTGTGAGTATCTTTCTGGGTTTGTTTTAAAGAATGATAAAATTGAAAAGCACTTCATGGCCATATTTTTGAATAAAGATTACAGTTTTGATTCAAGAGTATGAATGTTTCTTTAATGATTTTTTAAAGATATAACTCAAAAAGTTTTTAATTTTAGATTTAAAGATAAGTGATTTATTTCTAGTTATAGTAAAGTTATGTATTTACATTTATTGATTTCTTTATTTATGTTTTATAATATGCTTTTTAGGATTTAAATTCAAATATTAATTTCACAATATTATAAAAGACTTTAAATTTGTTATAAGATAAATATAATTAACAATGTCTTCATTAGTCACCAAAGGAATAAAATTTGAAAAACAAATTGTAAACAAATTAAACCAAATAGAAATAAAGATAATTTATAAAGGATAATCTATTTTTTATTTTTATTTTTTTTTAAATATTATTAAATTAATTATTAATTTAGAGATAGAAATAATAGTGATATAGATATACAATATGAAATTATAAATATTCTATTTATAATACAATACAAAAATTATATGTATAATATTGTAAGTATTAAATATTTACTAAGTATTGTTGAGTTATAATATATATTCAGATGAATAAAATATTTTACTATTTGACTTTTTTTCTAGAAAAATATCTTGTTTTGATAAATATTGTCATGTCACATATGTGACACAATTTGTGTATAATGGCCTAGAATCAAAAAACCTGAAAGTCTGGCATGAAAGATTAAGTATTGCAAGATAAAAAACTATAAATAAGGCTTAGGTACTGATAAGAGAACTATGTGTATTAAACAAAGTATAGAAAGTTTAGCAAAGATTAGAATTAGTATAGCTGATTATAAAGTAAATAGCCCATTGTTAGTTAGAAAAGTATAAATAGCTACCAATGTATTCTGAGAAGGCAGAGCTGAATGTGTAAGGAAAACAGTCCTCATTGAGAATAAATATAAGAGTTAGTGATATACCAAAGAAACAGAATACAATAAAGAGATACTTATCTTTGATCAAGTCAATTATTATGCCTCTGCTTTTTCTAAGTGTTCTTTATAGAAGGTATTCTCTTCTTTGTGTTGTTTGAAATATTTGTGAGTTGTCTGAATTATGCGAGGTACTATAGATTAGTGATAGACTCATTAAGTTAGCTTACGACAATATACATATATGAATCAAGTTGAAAGAAAGTGCTCATATGTTTATATATTTGATACTAATTAGTATATATAAATATTTTTACTTATTTCTTGATAATTATAATACAAAACTTATAAAATAATTTATTTTAGAAAGTTAATTTATATGAAAATTAGAAGAAAAGCTTGATAATTCTATAAAAAATACAATTGCTATTTGTGTAATTACTTCTAATATAATATTTACACTTGGTACAAGGATGTGGAATAAAAATTTATCACATAAGATAAATTTTTCTAAAATGCTGATTCTGTCTTGCTTTATTTATAATTATGTAGTATTAATACATAGAGGTTATTCTAGAATGTACTACCTGTTTACTTCAAACAAAGCTCAATAGATATTCTCTATATGGAGGTACTCACCTTGCAGCTTGTTATCACCCCCAGATGGGGAGCTAACCTGCCAAGGCTAGGCTAGTACTGAAAGAAATTTCAAATATAGAAAAGTTGTTTATAAGGTTTGTGATTCATTGGTTCATAAACTCATTGATTAAGTATACAAATTGATCTTTTATGTGTTTTTTCCTAGCTGTGAAGGTGGAGTCTTCTTTTCTTGTCTCGTATTTTGCTGACTTTCTTTTTGTTTAGTAATTCACTCTTTAGCTTTCCATTTTGAAAGATTCACATCTTCTTTACCAGATTTGATATAGATACTTAATTATTTTAAGGTGGATCTCTATTATACCGTTTTTTTTTTCTATTCTATCTGGAATGGCTGTCTTGAAACTATATGTGATTTCTTTTAAGAGAGCTTCTCTAATGTTTGTTATCAGGTATTTCTTGAAGTTCAAGTTGTTTTTGTTTATGAAGTGTGCATTGAAGACTTGAAATTCTTTGTCCTCTGTATGATTTTCTATACAGGTTGTAGTTATATTCTTCAAAACCTTTTCTGTTTCTGCTTTGAGTTGCTAGCAAAGTAAAGGGTAAGTACTGACCTCTAGTTCTCTGTATTTGTTATATTTATTATTTTTGAATATGGATAGAAGCCTTGCATATAGCTTGCTCTTAGTTAATAATTTATCATTTCAAAGGCTGAGACAGAACTTTTTTAGTTTCTGAACTTCATTATTTATATAGTGGTTACCCATCTTTGTAGGTTGAAGATATGTACTATTGTTTGGCAATTAATTTCTTTGAATATTCATTCACTGAAGTTGCATTTAGTTCTATTTAGGAGACACTATTTTGCTAGATAGATAGTGTTTGTAAGTTTCCGTGTAATTAATTTTATGGGAAATTCAGTGAAGTGGTTGTTCCATTGTGGAGCTATGCCCATTTCTGGATCTTTAATCCTCTTGATTTCAATTTCATTTTCTCCTGGTATGCCTTTCCATGTATCTATTTGTGCCAAATGATGTGCCATCTTATTATATTTGATTCTGGAGTAGCCTTTTATCTTGTATAGTAAAATTTTGATTTTTTTTTATTTGTATAAAGTTTTGATTTGAAGTAGGAGGTTCAAATTCTTTTGTTTCTTTATAATCTTGTTTTTGTCTTCCTTCTGGATTTTTTTTATTCCATTAATGGCTATTTGGTATCTGTATACATATTTGCTATACTGTGCTTCAATAGTGTGCTTAGAGTTATTACAATTGCTACTATCTCTGCTCTGGAGATAAAAGATGTTATTTGATCTGTCCTTGGAATGTGTGTTCTTCTGAGTCTGAAGTAATTGTAACCCAGCCCAGGCCCATATAGTATTTTCTCTTCAGGTTTATCAGGAATCCATCTGTATAAATATTGACGATAACAAAATTATTTGTTTTTTCCTTGATTGTCTCTATTTTTTCTATAGCTTCCTATGAGGTGTTGAAAATTTTATTTCTTTGCATACTTTTTGTTTATGCTTTAGATGGTATTTTGACTATTATATCTATATCTTATATATATGACTCCAATATCAGGTTGTACTCTATAAAGGTTATAGTGAGAGAATTTGGAGATGTTCAGTTTTTCCATTTATACTCCTTTATGTCTGTATTGTTTTCTCTTATGAATGTTAAGCTCTTTTAAATAGATATGGTGATTGAGTATTGTCAAATTATTGTGAAGCTGTATTCATCTCTATTGATATTAAGGAAGTTTAGCATGCAACCTTTGCATGCCTCCAGTAGAGAGTTGCCCAGGTTTTTGTATAGTGTCTGTACCTTATTGTATTTTGATCTATTTTCTTCTGTTTTTTTTCAATTATGAGTTTTTTCTCTTTCTGTGTGTATATCAAGTGGGGTTTTGTTATATTATGGTATGTTGTAGAGAACCCTTGTTTGAAGGTATTGGCTGTTGCTTGACATGTTGGAATTTCCTTTGCTTCTAATATTCTTTATATTTTGCTGCTCAGGGTTAGGAACCATTTGGAGGTTGGGCCTAGAAATGTTTTCCTTGTGATTCTTATAATTTGACATCATTTTAATGTCTTTGTACTGTCTACATTTAAAAGCTGTCCAATGAAAAGTATGTTGTGATTATGTAAATAGGGTCAGTATTTAGAGTTGAATTGTTTGCTCGTGATCTCTTCTATAGAAGTGTCTATCTCTAGACTAGTGTAATACTATTGTTTGCATTGCTTGTGTCAATGTGAATCCATATTTTCTTATGAACCAAATGGTATCATGTGTTAAATTTTTTTTATATATTTCCAAGGTTGTTTTATTTTATTTAAAACAAGTTTGGTGGATCAAAATTCGTTTTGGAGAGTTTGGAGTCTGCTTCTAGCTATTTTATTAGCTATATTGTTTTTATTGATTTGAGTTGTCCAGTTAGTAATATGTAAAAGGAGTTGTCTATCCCAGAGATGTATTAAGTTGTATTTATATTTATTGAAAAGAATATTGTCCTAGTGAGGCCTAGCTTGTGTTTAAAGACTACAATAACATTACTCCTGAGAAGATTGCAAGTCTTTTCTGAAAGTATCATATCATTGCACAGATATTCTGCACTGGGAATCAAGACGTAATTAATTATATACTGCATATACTTGTTCATCAGGTATTTCATCCATATTAGTTCCTTATTCTTTCTGAACTTTTGTTGAATTAGCTTTTTCTGGTAGTCTTTTTTTTCTAAGTTGTTATACTAGACTCCCAGAATTCTTACTGGTATCCCTTGTGTACAGCCTTTAATAATTTGATCCTCTATTTTTATTTCTTGTATGAAATCATTATCTTTTCCATTGATGATTAGCAACTGGGATTTTTATGGATGATTATTATGTTATTTATTTTGTAAAACTCTTCTGCTTTCTTAATGATTTGTGATTCTTCTCTGTTATCTATGATTCATATAGTGTCATCTATGTAGGTATTGATTGTGGTAATTGCTTTTTTGTTTGTATATTCTAACTTGAAGTTTCTATATGATTTGGTTGATATTGTATAGCCTATAAAGTTTTTTTCAATTGTTGTAATTAGTGGATTATAGAAGCTTCTCCATAAAAGGGAAAGATTGTGTCTCCTTGATCAATAAAATTGTTGACTTCATATTCCTCTATTGGGTCATGATATTTAAGGACTATGTTTTGTTTCTGGTTAAAGATATTGCTTAAGATGTTAATTATTAGTATCAGGATATTTATCTATTCTAAGGTATTGGTCAACATTTATAGGTTCACTGAGTCATATTCTTTGGACATGTTTTGGTTGAGGATCCATACTTGTTTTTTTATTTCTTTGACATATTCAATGATATTATTTATTAATTGGATAGATTCTTATGTGCTACAATCTAGTAGTGCAGCCCAATTCAATTCTGAAAGAATCTTGTTCTTTGTTAGATATGCAGCAATTCTGTCAATTAGAATTTTAGTAAAAATTTTTCTTCCTGTATCTGTAGAGTAATCGGTCTTGTTATGGCAAGTTTGTTTTGTCAGTCCTTTGATTTGGGAATAGGGTATATAGCACTTTTGCTTTATTCCTTGGATATAGAGCCTTCTTTGATAACTCAGTTAAAAATATATCTAATTTCTACTAAAGCCAGTTTGCCCAATTTCTTGTATACTAGGTAGGGGATCTGATTTCTTTCTGGTGATAATATTGTACTTATGTTTTTGATTGCTTTTTTATTCTCCTTTTTGGATATTTCTATTAGGGCTATGTCATACTATATGTTGTCACTGGTCTGTATTCCTCTTTCCATAAAGGGTGATTAGCTATTGCTGTAATGTTTCTGGTTATGATCCACTCTTTGAAGTGTCATCTAACTATAGCTTTGATTTCCTCAGGTTCTATCAGAATATTAATCACTTCCCCTTCTTCTATAATTATTTTGTCTAAGGTGATGGATCTTTTAGATCTGTTCATAATACGGTCTATTATTGCTTTCTTATTCGTCACTAAGAAAGTCTGTCTGATCACTATTTTTTGTTTAATGGCATGGTTTTTCCTTTTTTGAGTTATTGCATGAATTATGACTTTTTTAGCTTTATTGTTTTTTGTGTGAGCGTGAGCTAGTGGAATAAGTAATTGGTTGCATGTGTCTTCTCAATTCTTTCTATTTGTTGTTTGAAGTCAGTTAAATTTTCTTGCAAGTGTTTTATTATATTTGTAGGTATGTTGTCTATTTTCAAAGCCACCTTTATTTGATTTTTGAGCAGTTGTAGTTGAAGGAGTGGCCTCTCCACTGGTTTGTCTTCTTTGAATATTCTTATTTTCTGATATTGTTTCTTTTTAAAAATATATAACTTGCTGCTTTTAAAAGATAATTTTGTAGTTTGTTCCATTGTTTGATTATAGATATTGGCTCAGTTTTTTGTTGTTTAGAAAACTTTTTATTTCTAGAATGAACTTTTCTTATTGTTTATTATTTGTAAAGTGCCAGTTGTATCTGATATTGGATTTGTGATAGGTTGGCTCTTTTCTTAAACTTAGTTGCCATAATTCTATTTCTGTCATAACTGACCTGTGATCACTAAGAATGTGGAGGTCTAAGGATTCACTAATAAAGCTTTTTTGCTTTGCCAGGTAGGTAATATGTTCATTTATATATGATCTATCCTACTGCTGTGAGTGTTTCAGCTTCAAGAGAACTCTCTTTTGATAGGATTGTGGAGTCTGTATGTGTCTTTCAGGTTGTTGTCTAGGAGGATCTCTATTTGAGGGCCTGAGGGCTTATTAACTGTACTCTTTCTGACTGTGTTGTCTCTAGCCCATATGGGGTTGGAAACACTATTTAGATCTCTTATGACTAGAAGATACTACTCTTTTTAAATAGCTTTCTTGACCTATTATTTTAGTTGATTTAGGATACTTTGTCAATTCTTGTCTTTCTTTTGAGCTGGGAAGTATACTCCTATTATTCTTAGTTTTTGTTTTTTTGGGAAGGCCAGGTCTATATGAATGAGTCTTTCTAGCCATGTGTTATACTTAAAAACTTTCATTGTTATTTCTTTGTTAAGCATAATGTTTAGGCCTTGTCCTATTATTTGTTCTTTATAATAAGACCATATTATATTAAATCTTGGGTACTTCTTGTGTCTAGATTGTGATTTTGTCCCATTGTCTCTATTGTTACTACTATATCTCACTTTTTTATTATACACCAGATGAATCAGTCATTTCTTTTTTGGTTATTAACCAAGTTTTGATATTATGTTGTTGCTTATCAAATTGTGTTTTTTAGGTTTTCTTTTGTTTTATTTAGATTATTGTTTATTGTATTTGTATCAAGTTTATTTGAGAATTGATAAATATGTTAGTGTTTTCTATATTATAAGTATTTATATTTTCTATTGGATGGATATTACCATTATTTATATAATTTGTTATCTCAAACTTATTGATAGATGGAAGTAAGTTGAAATAAATTCGAGTTCAGGGTGTTTGTTGGGGTATGAAACATTCTATTCATGTTTTGATCCAACTTATTTATAGTGGAGTGAATTTATTATTGTTTGACTTGAATGTCTTGCAAATTGTCAGTTGTCTTCTCAATATTTTCTGCTATATAGTTTTGGTTCACTTTAGTGTCTTAGAGTTCCTCCACTTGTTCCATATATTTTTCATTGTAGCTTTTTAAGTTAACAATATGTTCATCCAAATCTGTTATAATCTCATAGAATTTCTTAATTTCTTCTCTGATTTCCTTTAGTAGCTCCAAGATTTCATCCATTGCATTTATTTATTTTGGTTCAAAGGATTGATTTTCTCTGATTAATTGGCCTTGCTTGACTGCTACTGCATAGGATCCTGGTTTGGTGGTGTTGTGCCTTTGTTTGGTTGGGTTCCTAATTACTCTTATTCTTACTGATTTGTATTTGGTATAAAGTTTGCCAAAATATTTAGCCTGTTCTGATCTGTATTGCTTCCATTGTGCACAGTGCTTCTTTAGTGGACAGTTTGTCACTAGATATTCAGCACTGCTGCATAGACTGCATAGCTTGATTTCAATGTGTTTCTATTCCACTATGATTTCTCCTAAGTGAAAATTTTCTCTTGTGGCAGTTTCTCTGATTTTCTTATTTTCAAAACTGATTACTATGAATCTTTTTCTCTTGTATGAAAGGTATCTTGGAATATATCATGTTTTGGCCTTGATTTATTCACATATATATCTAACATCAAAGGTTGTAATATTTGGTGAAAGATTAGTAAGTTTGGCTGCAATGGCCCTTCTTTCTTTCATTTGTTCGATATTCTATTGAGCATCAAAAACTCTGACTGAGTCAGCTCTGAGTGAAACACTCCATTTGTTGACAACTGTATTTTTGTTTTCCTTATCTATATAGATTATCGTAATAGTCTGTCATATTTGTTGAGTTGTCATTATGATGTTGATTATTGTACCATATTTGACAAAGGCTTGTTATACTTCAATAAATTTAACTTTTAAGAATATGTTTCACACAACAATACTGTTTTCCTTTTTTTGTACCAAGGATATAGTTGTCATATATTCAAGATGCATATTACTTGTATCTGGCAAGATTATGTTACATATCTCATCTGCTACTTGTTTGTCCCCGAAAATAGCTATAATGTATTTATTCTCATTTTTCCTTTTACTAAAGATTAAAATAAGAATCACAAGAGAATTTAGGCTCTTAATAAGAAAAGTAACTTTTTGACTTGTTATTCTATAAAAATTGCATTTGCTTTGATTTCTATCTTGGCTCTTTCTCTTCTGAATCGGGTTTTTCCATTGAATGGTAATCTGGGTCTGGGCCTGCCAAAAATATTGGATTTTGATTTTCCATTTTTTTCTCCAGTCTGCCATTACTCTTCAAAATTTTGGTCTGTTTAGATAGTGTTTTTTTTTAAATTCTTTCTCTATTTCCATTTCTATATCTGAGTTAATGGTTTATGCTCTGGTTCTATTTTCTCCAGATTGTGTTACTAGGCTTTCTTTTGGGTATTCCATAGTAGGTATGCTTCCTCTACTGGTTGATGTTATCAAGATTTCTTCTTCTACTTGTTTGCTCCAGGTGGAGTTATCAGTTGTCACTCTCCTATGTTCAGTATTTCTTGGATCATTAGAGATTGATTATTAGTTATTATTGGGATTAATTATGTATTTTTCTAATCTATTTTTTTCTTACAAAACTGATTTTTTTTTG
>CAJVPT010001707.1:0-20231 GCA_910592055.1 Acaulospora colombiana | reverse complement strand
CAAGAACAAATAATTGATAGAAGAGCAAAATATAAGAAGGCCCAGAAAGCAAGAAGGCAAGACCTGCAAGATAATCCTAGCCATAAAAGCACAAGGCAAAGAAAAAAAGTGAAAGAGAGAGAAAACAAAACCTGGTAGAAATTATAAGAAATGGAATTAAATATAGAATGAAGTGATTGGGGTTTTGATTCTTGTTAGAACATCATGCAGTAATCCATAATAGTGACCTGTGGGTGATGATGTTAAAAGTTGAAAGGGTTTCTACCTGAACTACTAACAGAGTGATAAATCACTCCCGAAGTTGTACTTAGAGTCCTAGATAAATATACTTTGATGAGTGAGTTAGTTAGAGATTTAGCTTTAGCGACACATATATAATGTATAGCTTACAATTATTTAATAAAGCATACATAACTAGCTTGACAGAGAGTTATATAAAAAAAAATAAAATAAGATTGGTATCAAGATTATTAATATTTAAAAAAAATATTAAAAATAAAACAATCATATATATGAATAATTTATTAAAACTATTCACAAATTAAAGAAATATATTATATCTAGAATTCTAAATAAAAATAAATATTTAATATTTTATATTTATAAAAAAGAAAATTACTAAAATACTTAAAATAGATAAAGAATAAAAAAATTTTAATATTTAATATCTAATTTCAAGATAGAAAAAAATAAAATAGAATTAAAAAAGATAAAACTCTAATAATTAAAAAAAAATTTCAAAAAACTAAAACTTAAATAAAATAAAGAATTTCTATATATATATATATTTTTAACATACTAACTCATTTTGGCACCAGCATCAAAACCTTTATTAATTATTAAGATAGATTCTAGGAACAATTGGGATGAGTAATTACCTGTACTGTCTAAGGATTTACAGATCAACGAATAGTACAAGAGGCATCTATTTACATCTTACTCAATCAGGATAGGGAAACTATATGACTATCTAGTATAGGATTTTTTCTTAATCCTTAACAAAGTCAAAGGTACTGGGGTGTTTTAAACTACCAATTTAATAGGGAACTATCCAGTTTTAAACTATGTTTGTATAACCTCGTCCAACTGAAGTGACACTTTCTAGAACTGTAGTTCACTGAATGACATATTGCTATTTCTGTAAAGAGAGGCTAATATATCAAGAACTTGTCTAAGATGCCTAGTACTACCAGTATTAGGGGTCTCTTATACAGGATTTTTATGAGTCCTGTTAACACATACATTTTTTTATGGAATCTGTCTTGTTTTTGTTATTGCCTATCCTTTGTAGCAATCCATTTTTGTCTCTTTTGGAAAACCTGTTTTGTTTTTTCTTAAACACTGAAACACTTTACTGTCCAACTTTGCCACTTAGATAAGGGATCAGTTTTGATTAAGGATGTTGTACCACTTAGTCTTGCCTTGTTGAAATCTGTTCTTTGGTAGTCAACTTGTGCATAGGTTGATTTTCTGTCTTGTTATAGGTATGATAAGCAATCGATTTCTTGTTATAGCCATATTGGAGTACTGGATCATTACTATAAAGTAGATGTGATCTTTATGCTACTGATGGTAAATTTCACTTGACCCTTGTGTAATATTGAACTCTGGACCTTGTGATTGTGACCTGGGAGTACTACTACTGTGCTATAGACCCACAGATATAAATGATTTCTATATATTAATCTAGTAAATATCAATAAAGGAATATATCAAAAGATATAGAAGATTTAAAAACATAAATATATACAACTATGAAAAAAACAAAATTAAAATATGAGCTAGTATCAAACAATATTAAATATATTAATATTAATATTAAGAAAATTTATATAATATTAATAAAAATAGAATATCAAGAATAATTTTTATAAAAAAAGCTATTAGATAATAATATTAATAATATTCTAATAAATCAAAATACTTATTTATTTAGCAATACTTTTTGAAATAAATAAATATATTCTAGTCTAATAGTTAGAATACTAAAAGAAATAAAATAAAAGTTTGTTATATATATAAAAAAAATCTATATTATAAAAACTTTATAGTAGTATACTTTAAAAGTAAAGAAGATTTAAATAAAGTATAAAATAATATATATTGCTATAAGGATTAAAATTATTATATAGTATAAAATACACAAATGATTATAGAATCATTTTAAAAAAGCTATACTATATATAGAAGTAAAAAATAGATTGAATATCAGAATTTCAAGAGAAGCACAAAAGAATTTTATTTACTTTTATAATTATTTGAACTTATTTGAAGTTATTAGCTTAAAAATCATTAACAGATAAAAAAAGGACAAGAGAATTCAATACAATGAATTAAATTCTTAAAAGAATTATTATACAACTTATATATTTAACTACTGAAAGTAATAAAATACCAATAAATTTTTAAAATAAAAGTCAATATAAAAGAAATAGAAATAACTTTAGTAACAATATAATTAAAAATCATAATAGTATATAGCAAGAGTTATAGTAACATGACCTATGGGTCAATAATGTAGTAGTTAGCACTCCATAGGTCGTATCACAAGATTCTGATTCAAGTCCTTCAAACGACAAAATTATAAAAAATTCTGTTAATCCTTGTTGAAGACAGAAATCCGCCGGCATAACCTGTTAACCTGGTGTCACTTATAGCTAATCATCAATCTGATCAGACAGGTCTATAAGTAGATGATATCCGCTCCTGCATCATAAACCTGATGTGGTTGAACTCACATCTGGAATAAACCTGATTTGCACCTGTTGAGTTTGTGGATCCTTAACTGATCGAAAATAGATTCCGAGCTTAAAAGAATTGGGAAAAATTCTGGGAAAAAAGTAAACCCTCTACTGGTAGGATGTATAAAAACATGAAGGGTACATTCCAAGTCCAGAAAATCTATCAGAAAATCTTGGTGGGAGAAGTAATTCGTGTACCACACCGAAGTACCTAAAATCTCTGGTACAGGTTAAAATATATACAATGGTTTGATAACTAGATTATTCTATAAAACATGTTCTAGGAAAAATAAAGATAGTATCGTATGTCCTATCTATATACAAAAATATAGAATAATTCTATATACAATATGTAAAATAGTCTACTTGCTTACTGTAAATAGATAGGTATATAGTTATATTAATATGTAATCAAAAATGTATACAAGACAAAATTAACATTTTTTTGAAGGAACAAAGTTAATAAAAAAGACATAGACACAATATATTCCTTCAAAGCAAATTTTTATGGGACAGGTAGAGCCTTGACAGATTAGTCAAATATATATCAGTACTTAGCAATAAGCACATGGTAGGATTATCCTTAGTGAGTTTAATTAGGTAGCTAGAGAGTTAAACTTGTATAAAATAAATTTGTATATACTTACAACAATATCTAATAAACAAGGTGTAAGCCACTCAGTTAAAAAAAAAAAAAGAAGTTATATTAACTAATTCTAGATAATTTAGAAAAACTTAATAATGAAATATATAAACTAAAAATAAAAAACCAATCATTTCTTAAATTAAGAGATAAAAGAGAAGCAAATTATTTTTTGAAAAATACATTGGTTGAATTAACTTAACAAAAAGATAATAGGTTTTTATGTATTTCATTCAATATAAATTCAAAAAAGAGCCAATAAAAAAAATAAAAACAAAAAAATAGAGTAACAACAATAGAAAGAAATAGATTTATTCATAAAAGAACAAAAAATAATATTAAAAAATAAGATAAAAAACAAAATAAAAAAAGGAAATAAAAACAAATAATATAGACTATATAAAAGCAATAAAAATCAGAATAATTTGAATAGAATTATACAATATAAAAGGAATAACAAATAAAAAGTTAAAAAAAAATAGAAAAGCAACCAATAAAAATAATATTATTAAGCAAAAATATATATTTTTATCAATGAAAAATAGTTAAAAAATCAGTTACTCTATAAATATTACTTTAGTATAAATAAAGAAAAAATAAAAGTTATATAAAAAAGATTTATCTATTAAATAATAAAAAGAAAAATCAAGAGTATCAATACAAAATTAAGAAATTAATCTAAAAAAATTAAAAAGGATATTTATTTAATTTTAATAAAAGAATTTAATACATTATACAATTCTATAAAATATAGAGTATTAATATCTAAGACAATATTCAGTCATTATAAAAATCAAAGATCCCATTTTAAATTTTTTAAAGATAGAAACTTTATTAATATATAAATAATCTAGGAGAGAAAAAACAAATTGTCTATTAGAGACACAAAAAAACTCTTTCCCACAGATCTATTTTTTCTAAAAAATTTCCTTTTATGGTAATTTTTAAAGGAAAAGAAAAGGTGAACGGAGAGATATTCTCTCAAAGAGAACTTCACAGCAAAACATCCCAGTGGAGACCTAACTATTATGAGAACATCCTCGCAAGAGGTAATGCAAACAAGTCATGCAAATAAACAACAACGTAAGTAGTAAAGGAAAACACTATAAACAAAGGAAAAGTAAAGAAAACAATTAAAATGACACACATAGAGAAGACTCCAGCACCCAAAACCTGTCCCAGAACTTGGCAACACAGACCACCACATTCAATCCACCAACAGCAACTATCCAGACCACAAACTGGAGTGAGGAAGTGGAAGAAAACATCTCAGTTACCAAAGTTTCAATGATGAATCTACTCAACAGTATCCTAACAACAACTCACATGGAGATGATAGAAGAAGCCCTCCAAGGAACAACCAATGAGACACAAAAAACAGCCTGCATAGATGACTTAGACATGGAGATGGAGATAGAAGAAGAAACTCAAGGATCAACCTTATGCTGGCAACAAGTCAGCGACAAGAGTAAACAAAAATTGGACAGCCGAACCATCAAACCAAGACCCCTCTCTTTTTTCAACAAAACCACTCGATATGGCAGAAAAAGAGCCAAGATCGGTATCTTAGCAACAAACCTGCCAGGCAAAACTCTAGCTCAAAAGATAACTTTCCTTATCAAGGTTCTAAATTTATCAGACGGATTAATGACAATCCGTAGTGAAAAGAAAAAATAGGTCGAACACATTATTATTATTTTGAGCAATAAATAAGAAGCAATTGAGATCTGCAACACCCCACTACCTGATATGAATAACAAATACATGAATCTCATGGAATACACAAACCCAGTCCTAAAACAGGAAAACAGTATTAGAGTATGGAACATCCCCCTGAACACCAAACTTATAGAAGTACAACAATCCTTTGCCAAGTATGGAGTGATAAGTAACATCACAATGTCAACCCAACAAATGTGGCAGATAGTCATGATCACCTATACAAACAAAGAGGACAAACAAGCCCTAATCGATAGATGAAGTGTCCCATTAAAAGCAGACTCAATAAGAGTCTTTGCCGCACAATGGAAGGTGAATCAGATGAAAGCATATGGTCAAACCAAAGCAAAGCTTACTAACCTTCCACCCAACACCATTGCATTTAATCTAAGAAGAATCTGTAAACAAACCAAGGTCAAGACCTGCTATATTCCAAGAAGAATGTCATATCAAAGAAAGAGATTCGTGGTCATCAGCTTTATCAGCCAGGAAGACTTAGAAGCTGCCACATCTTAAGAATTTCAACTCAGAGACTTCAACTGCACCTGGCAACCTATTGAAGCCAAACTATACACAATCTGCGATAGCCCAGATCACCTACTCAACAATTGCCCCATCAAAGAAAGGAAAATGCAATAAAGGGAATATAATAAAGAACAAGTAAACAAATTCGGCAAACTATACAATAAGTTCAGACCAGCACACACTACTCTAATCAGAAACCAAACTAAACCTTTACAGCACTATCACATTAAACCAGGATCCTACACAGCAGTAGCCAAATCTGGACAACATCAATTGAGCCAGGTAGAAGAGAACACCCCTACACTAACTAATATCATGGCCCTTCTTAAAGAAATCAAACAAGAAATTGAAGAGATTAAAGAAAACATTATAGATCTGGATGAAAGAGTGTACAATCTAGAGGTTCCAGAAGACAACCTCACAAATACCATGTTAACTGAGAATGAAGAAGAAGAATCCTCCAACCTAAACAAAACATCTTATACTTAACCAAACGAAAAAAAGCACTCCAATATCCAAGCTCAACAACAACAGATCCACGAGTCCATAAGTAGGATGAATCAAAATATGCACAAGGCACTAAATGCAATCTCAAATCTGATCTCTAGCACAATCTCCCCCCTAGAAACTATTAATGAGTAATACACCAGAATTCCTTTCACCAGAAAATTCATCATATAACAGTCATATCATACAAACAGAAAAAGTATTCAGAGACACACAAATACGAACGTCTATAGATTCAACCATCCACTCAAATGACTATACATTAGAGGACAACCCCAGTAATATTAACTCAACAACATACACTGATTCAGACACTCAACACCCAATTTGGCAAACCACAACAGTCAACATTCAAGGCCTAACAAATAATCACAAAAGAGAAACATGATTCAACTGGTGTGCCACAAAAGGCTGGGATATTATAGTAACAACTGAGACCAACGACATGCATCAACAATCTAAATACTGGAAACATCCATTCTATAACATAATTTGGTCACATAATGATACACAGACATTAGGACAAGGACTCAACTTGATGATCAAAAAAGATATAGCAGACTGCATTTATAAATATAAAGCATGGAAGGGAAAGCTCATCCATGCAGACCTCGTCTTTCCAAAAAAACAAAAACTCAGAATCATAGGTATTTACTTCCATGAGACAAAAGAGATAAAGGATGACAAGACACTCTCAACAAGCTAAAACAATGAATAAAAGAAGCCCTTCAAAAGAACTGGTACCTACTCATTCTAGGGAACCTCAATGGAGTCCCCAATCCAGCATGGGACAAAAATAGCATACACAAACAAATAACATTCACAAACTGACAGGCCCTCAGATAGGAATTCTCTTAGATCACAGTTTGGAGGATACATATAGACTACACAACCCAAGTAAAAGATAATTTACCTGGCACCGAAAAGACAGCAGCAGTAGAATTGATCAAATCTGAATGAATATACTTTCCTTATAGCAAAGCAGGAAAGCCTATATCAGAGAAGCCTTAGACCCCCTAATCTTCAGTGATCACAGACCCACCATAACTGAGATAGAGACATGGTAACTAAACTCTTACAAGGAGGTCTTCTACCACAAGCTAAATCACAAATACAATTGGCAGCTAGCTAACACCAAATAATGGAAAAAATTCTCCTCAAAAGTTGTTAGAGCCCTTGATAACCAAAGCACAAAGCCAAAATCAATAGATAGCCAATGGAACTGCATTTGCAACTATATCTTAAGAGCAGCCAAGCTCCACATCCCAAAGAGAAAACAATATAGGAAAAAAAGAATAATTAATGAGGAAAATATAATCAAAGATCCCTTAACACAGTTGCAACTTTACCACAAAAAACTCAAAGCCAGCCAGAAAACCAATAAACCTCCTCCAATTCTACCAAAACAGCTTCAAGAGAAGTTCCCAGATATTCAACAGTACCTCACAGAACTAAAGACAGAGCACTCCAACAACTTTTTACAATACTGACTAGATCAAATGCAGAAAATCATACGAGGTCACAAAGTCATCGCCCAAGCTATCACCCATAGAAAACAAGTCCTAGCAATTAAACGTAGAACAATAATAAGATAAGAATACCTAGCAACAAACAAAAAAGCAATGATCAATAGTATCATGGAAAAATCCAGGAGAACTATCATCCTGGACAAGATCATCACAGAGGATGAAGAAGTGTCAATTACAACAAACTCAACAGAAATAAAAAAAAGAATCAGACAACACTTCCAGGACTGGACACCAACCAGAAAAATCAGACCAATCTCCAACTTTCCTTATTGGATAGCAGAATACGAACCAAAAATAATAACAACCCCCATTGGTATCAGTTAGCCCTAACTGAAATATCTACCAGTGAAATCAAAAAAGCAATACAAGACAGAAACACAAAATCAGCCCCTGGGAGAAATCAAATTCCTTATATAGCCTATAAAAAACTTGGAGCCAAAACAATAGAAGGAATCCATTCTCTTTTCAACAGAATCATCAGAGAAAGGGACACCTCAAAAGACTGAAGCAAAGGAGCCATCTACCCAATATCCAAACCAAAGGACTGGCAAAACAATCTAGATATCACAAGACTGATCATACTCTTGGATGTAGGAAAAAAGATTTTTGCAAAAATTATTACTTACAGATTGGCACGATGCATAGGGAACCACAAGATTCTCTCAGAACTGAATTGGGCAGCACTTCCCAGCTGCAGAACACAAGAACCAATTCACATAATAAACAACATTATTGAACATGCAAAAGACACAAACATACAAGCCTTGATCGTCAGCCAAGACATGTCAAAGGCATATGACTCAGTCAATTTGAAAATGCTAACTTTAGCTCTCAAATGTATCAGGGTCCCTCCTCAACTTATTAACATCCTCCTGAATATACTCAATCACAGACAAAACATAGTTTTGACATGCCATGGTCCCATAGCAGAATATGATGTTGAGGATGATATCGACCAAGGGGACACAATATTTCCACTCCTCTGGCTATCTTTTATGTTTCACTTATAACCAAAATTGATCAAAACTTTTCAGGATACACAATCTTTACAAAGACTTGCAAAAACCTTCAAGAAGGATGGTCAACAAAAAAAGTAAACATTGCATCAGTGCATATATGGATGATACTACCTGGATCACAGACAATGTTGAAGAAATGAGGAAGATTATCAAAAAAGCTGAAGAATTTTATTATATTAATGACATTAAAATCAATCCATAAAAATCACAACTCATTATCATCAATGGAAAAAAAAAAGGACTTCGAACAAGGGATAGCAATCAATAATCAAACTATCCAGGGCTACCCCAAAGGAATGTCAGTTAGAATTCTAGGAGTGTAGATGACAGTTCAAGAAAGAAAGACTATCAAAGAAACTTAATTCAACAGAAATTCAGAAAGATCAAAGTACTCATAGGAATGAAAAATCTCACAGATAAATAGATGCAATACATTATAAATCACGTTCTAATTCCCAGTGCTAAATACCTATGCAATGAAATGATTCTATCAGAAAAATCATGCAACCTCCTCATGAGCAATATCACTTCAACTTTCAAACACAAACTAGGCTTGGCCAGAATGACTCCTAACAACATCCTATACAATATATACAAGTACAATATAATACACCTTTGGGATAGACAATTATTATTATATACCACAAACTGGACTAATAGAATTAATGGAATTAACAGAGCAAGAGCAATCGCAAGACCAAGACTCTAAACTCTACAAAACGAATTCTGGTCAACACACCCTATCATAAACAAAATAAAAAGCCTCTTGAAAAAGCTAGGCAATAACCTCACACATGGTATTATTTGACTCCTGAGAAGACATAGCTTCACAACATACCTGCCACAAGAAACTCACAGCCTAACCTTAATAAAAGAAATTGACACCCCAATTAAGAACATAATGAGCAAGGCCTTCTACAATAAACATCAAAAAGATATAAAGAAACACAATATTCTCTTCACAGGACAACTTTTCAATGCAAACTGAACTAAAATGCTAGAATGGTGTCAAGTCATCTGAATCAATAAAAGATCTATCCCAGGCCCAACTCCTGGTTGGTTCACTACTATACAAAATAAACTCAGAGAAACACTAGAAACTAAAGACCGAGGTAACCCCATCACAATCAAAAATGTCTTCACACAAGGCATATCCACTACTAACCTTTCCACTACTAGACCTCACTGGATCTATACAATAAAAAAAGGCATCCCAACCATTGGTAAAAGACAACAAAAAATAGACCAAAACATCACTAAATACAGACATTATATGTAAAATCCAGAAAACTCACCACTGGAGGCATGCGAAGGATGCACAATCAATGTCATGGAGGACCAAACAGGAGAATACAGCTTCATGGCTACCAAACAACAATCCATTTCAATACTAGTCCACAAAAGCATATCTACAACAAGAAAAAGTTATCACATAGAAAGAGAAACAACCTGGTGAAATAGAGTCTCCCCCAACTCTCTATCCATTACACTTTCACAATATACACATGCCCCTCCAACTTAACAGGAAGCAAATATTGAAATCCACTCTCCAAAAAACATATACTCACATTACAGGCAGTTGAACAAACTGCTCAAAAGCTTCCCAGAAAGCCTAGAAACATTAGCAACAATCAGAGAACAGCTAGAAAATTATGTCATCTTTGAGATATTCACTAATGGCTCTCTAAACAACTTCAATGGAAAATACTATATGGGTCATGGTTGGGTTATTATTATACCAGACTTAAAAGAACACACCTTCCAAGGACAAGTAACCACACATTTATCATCAACCAGAGCAGAAATTGCAGCGATCCTTATAGCACTTAGTGTTCTATCTGAACACAGTTCAGTAACTCTATATACAAACAGCCAGGTAGCAATCAATGGAATCCTTAAAACCCAAAAAGAAAACCCAAGGAAAATTATAAAAATGCAAAAAAACTCAAATCTTCTGATTCAAATAACAAGTCTATGCAAACAGAATCAAATAAGACTATTTTTAAATAAAATAAAGAGACATTCACGAATTGAACACAATGAACAAAGCAGATCACTTGGCACAAATTGATAGATGGAAAGGAATGAGACTGGGTAAGAAAGTAATTGAGATTCTAAGAACACAACATGGTCCCTTAGATATAGTTCTCTAATGTAACAACATTCTTACAGAAATCCCCATAAAGATGATCAAAAAAAGCTCACTCAAACAATTTATCTAGCTAAATGGAGACTTTTCAATCGAACAAGATGCAACTACAGTGAAAGAATAACAAAAGAAATATACTGGTAGACAACCACCACTCTATTACAACCAACCAAGATAAGTAATCATCACATGGACTGGGAAGATCAAAAACTTAGAAAATTTTGTCTTAGCATTTGGAATAATGAACTGCCAACCAAAAGCAAATTACATGCTAAAATTTCCTCTCTATACAAGGACAACAAATGCTCCAAATGCCATGAACCAGAGACTAGTACACACCCATTTATCTGCAATCAATTCAGATCCAAAACTGAAGAGTTTCTAATCAATACTGTAACCACCCACATTAAAAGTTACATGACACAAGAAGAAGGAAAGAATTTTGAAAGCAATTTCACAAGCAAAATGAACTGGAGATACAAAGAGTACTTAATAGCAAGCATTAGAGGTGCCTTCTTCAAAGAACTAGTCTCTCTTATCCAAACCATCATCCCAGATAGACTGAACAAAATAACCTGCCTTACTCAAATACATATCGACATAATTAATTTTCTATATAAAATATGGACAGAAAGATGTGAAACATTCCAGAAGTGGAAGGCCACTATGGGTATCACAAGAAAGAAAGAGAAACAAACAAAATACAAGTCCAAAAAGAAAGACCCATCATTCAACTCAAGGGAAAGACACATAAAAGATCAATATGTTAGTCTGGTTAATGACTTCATGGACCAGTGGTTTACAAATATTATAGACAACTCCTTTATCTTTGAAATTTATTTCAGCACTAGCCCAGCCTTGGCAGGTTAGCCCCCTCACTAGGGGTGACAACAAGCCGCATGGTGAGTATCTCTATAAAAAGAGTTCTCTATTGAGTTTTATTTGGTAAAAAACAGATAGTAAGTTCTAAGGTAGCCTTTCTATGTAATTTTGCTGCAAATATACAAATAAAACAAGGCTGAGTCAGCATTTAAAAAAAAAAATTTGTCTATTAGACAAAATACTATAAGTAAAATTAGAATTGACTATTTGAAATATTCTATAGAACAATACAATTTTAATAGTTTATTTTGAGAATCCAGATATATTTAGTAAAATAGAAAGTTATTATATAATATTGATAATAATATTATCAAAATTTTACAAAAACTCTTTCCCACAGATTCTTTTTTTCTAAAAAATTTCTTTTTATGGTAATTTTGCAAAGAAAAGAAAAAGTGAATAGAGAGATGTCTTCCCAAAGGGAACTTCAAAACAAAACAGCCCAATGGAGACCCAACTACAATGAGAATGCCCTCGCAAGAGGTAACACCAACAAGTTACACAAAGAAACAATTCCGAAGCCTCCAAAGAAAACTACCCAAAACCAAACACTAATTGAAGAAAACCTGTCCATATCGGCTCCCAACTCTCCTAACAGGCACACACAGATAGATAACAACACAACTGATACTCCGACAAGCAGTTCAACAGCAAGAAAGAAAACAAACACTTCAAATTGGAGTGAAGAAGTCGAAAAAGACTTGGGCAACCATATGAGCAAAAATAACACTAATCAAAATAAACTCATTCAAAATCAAAAAGAAGAGGAACATGCTTATGACTCAGACATTGACATGGAAGAAGGAGAATATTCAGCAACACCCACAACTTCTTCTTACAGAACATCCAACTACAAAGGCAAACAGAAGGAATACAAATAGATTACTAAATCAAGACCCCTTTCTTCATTCGATAAAATACAAAGATATGTAAGAGAAAGAGTTAAAATTGGCATCCTGGCATTTGAACTCCCTGACAGGATGACAACACAAAAAATAACCCATCTTACTAAAGCCCTCAATTCTCCAGAAGGACTTCTCGCTATCTGTAGTGAAGGAAGTAACGAAAATGAACACATTATTGCTATTCTTAGTAACAAACAAGTAGCGATTAAGATATGCAATGCAATCGGGCCTGAAATAAACAATCAACACATGGAAATCATGGAGTTCACAAACCCTATTCTAAAAAAGGAGATGAGTGTCAGAGTATGGGATATCCTCCTTGACACTAAGTTCATTGAAGTGCAACAATTTTTTTCCAAATATGATGCAATCGTCAATGTCACTATGTCAACACAACAAATGTGGCAAACAGCAACAATCAAATACACAAACAAAGATGATAAATAAGTACTGATCAACCGATGGAGTGTTCCACTCAAGTCAGACTCAGTCAGAGTTTTTGATACACAATGGGATATAGAACAAATGAAAGAACATGGTCAAACTGCAGCCAAACTAACTAATCTACCACCAAATACAACTGCCTTCGATCTCAGACTAATCTGTAAACAAGTCAAAGATACTACATGCTACATACTAAGAAGAATATCATATCAAAGAAAACGCTTTGCAGTCCTGAGTTTTGGTTGCCAAAAAGACCTGGACGAGGCAATAAAACAAGATTACCAACTTGGGGAAACAATAATCACCTGGCAACCAATAGAAACAAAACTCTGCTCAATCTGCGACAGCCATCAACACCTTGTGGCCAATTGTTCCATCAAGGAAAAATGGCTTCAGTGGAAGCAATACAACAAAGAGCAAGCTGGGAAATTTGAGAAACTCTACAACAAATACAAGCCAGCACGCACTACAACAATCAGAAATCAATAAAAGCATCAAGAGAAAAACAAAAATAACCTGGTTCTTATACAGTTGCAGCAAAACAAGACCAACAACAAAACAATACCAGTCAACACAATAACGAACAACTAACACTTGCAAACATCTTGCACCTCCTGCAAGAAATTAAAGCAGAAATCAAAGAAATCAAAGAAAACATTATTGATTTAGATAAAAGGGTATACAACTTAGAGTATACAGAGGATGAAACCCCTGTAGAAATGGAAACAGAAATCGAGACTGCATCATCTGACACAACAAATATTGAGCGACAAACCAGTAACCAGAATAAAAATGCCAATATACAAATACAACAACAACAAATCTATCTTCTATCAGTAGAATGAATCAAAACATGAACAAAGCACTCAACACTATTGCAGAATTCATCCCTAGGGGAACCAACAATCAATCAAATAAATAATGAAGAGTTCATAAAGAATAATACCAATAATATAGCAAGAACATCTAGATGAAACTCAACCATCAAATTCCTTCAACTCAACACTCCAACAACTGACCACAAACTTAATAGAAACGAACCTAGACAACAACAATACCAACAACAACATTAACAACAACACCAACAATAACAACAACAATAATATCAATCCATCCACTGAAGATAACCTCAACAAATACTGACCAATCTGGAAACTTACAACCATCAACATACGTGGATTAGTAGATACACAAAAGAGAAATACATGGTTCAACTTATATAACCAAAAGCAATGGGACATTATAGTAACGACAGAAACAAATGACTCACATCAACACTCCAAGCACTAAAAACATCTAAACTTTCAAATAATCTGGTCCCACAAAGAGGTACAAATCTTAGGCCATAGCTTTAATATGATGATCAAAAAAGACATTGTGTCAAGAATATACAAATACAAAACTTTCAATAACAGACTAATAGCCACAGACTTTGCCTTTCCAAGAAAAAGAAAATTGAGAATAATAGAAGTCTACTTTTCAGTACAAGACTCATCTAAAGAACAAATATGTATAACACACACACTTAAACAATGGATTAATAAGGTAACAGTACAGGACTGGCACATCATAGTGATGGGTGACCTGAATGGTACACCCAATCCCAGCATGGACAAACTAAGTGACAAAAAACTGATCTGTACTCACAATCCTTTAGAAAAACAAATTGAAACCCTTATAGATAATGGCTTCATGGATACATACCGCACCCATAACCCTTCAAAAAGAGAATACACTTGGAAAGGTCAAGGTAGCCACAGTAGACTTGACCAAATCTGGATAAATGCCAAAGCAACATGGCACACACACAAAGCCAACATCATAGACATGCTCGACCCTCTAATCATTAGTGATCATAGACCAATGATCACAGAACTCAAGGTATGAAAGTTAGATATACCCAAAATCATATCTATTCCTAAACCAAACATCAGGTACTACTGGTCCCATACCAATGACAAACAATGGGAGAAATTCTTCCAAATAGTGGAATCAGCAATGAGCAACATATCCTCAAACCCTACATCCATTGACCAAAGATAGAATTTCTTCAACTCTTAACTCTTGCACGCAGTAAAAAAACACATACCCAAAAAACATCAACATCGGAAAAACGTCTCCAGAAAGCAGACAAAAGATCAGATGCCCCCTTACTTCATTTACAATCATTCTTGACAACTCTAAAGCAAGTCCACAACACAAATCAAGAAGACAATACTGAAGTGGAATATGTCATACCAATGTTATCAAAAAACACTTTTCTGACATCACCACAGAATTACATCAAGCCAAAAAAGTATCAAAGAATCTCTACTATACAAAATGGATACAGATTATGTAATTATACATCAAAGCTCACAAAACTGTAGGCAAATACATCACAAAATGTGAAGAAGCTAGCCATAGCTCAAAGAATAGCAAGCCAATAGGCTTTCCTAGAAAGTAACAAAAAAACTATGATTAACAGTATCCTAGATAGATCAACACAACACATCCATCTTGACAAAATCATACAGCAAAAAGAGAATATACATATTATTACAGAACCTAATAAAATTAAAGAAATAGTTAGACAATATTTTTTCAACTGGACACCACCTAGAAACATAGCATCACTAGTAAATCATCCACATTGGCAACAAGAATACAAAGCTAAATCGCACATTAAGAGTAGCTAGTATGCAGATGTTCTCATAGAGATTACATCTGAGGAACTAACAACAACAATTAACAACCAAAGTAACAAATCAGCACTAGGAAGAAATCAAATTCCATATAGTGCCTACAAACATCTCAAAAAAAAACACCATAGAAGAACTGAGAGGCATCTTTAATAACATCCTGCAACAAGGCACAACCCCCAAAGAATGGAGCAAAGGAACCATATATCCAATACCCAAACCCAAAGACTGGGAAAACAACCTCAATATAATAAGACCAATCACCCTTTTGGATGCTAGAAGGAAAATCTTTATCAAGATCATAACAGACCGCCTCACTAAAGTATTCAAAAATTACCCAATACTGTCAGACCTAAACTGGGTAGCCTTACCAGGTAATAATACACAAGATACTATACACATCCTGAGTAGTATTATAGAATATGCCAAAGAAACAAATCAAGAAGCCTGGATCCTCAGTCAGGATATGTTCAAAGCCTATGATTCAGTAAATATCACAATGCTAAAAAAGGCACTCCAGTGGATAAAAATTCCGAAACAAATAATACAAATCCTTGACAACATTTTTAAAGATAGGCAAAATATAGTCTTAATATGCTATGGCCCCATCAATCCATACACAATCAGGGATGATATAGATCAAGGTGACACCATATCCCCACTCTATGGCGTATTTCTATGATCCCCTTCTTACAAGAATCAGTAATGAACATATAAGATACTCACTTGCAGTCAAGACCTGTAAATACCTAAATCAAGGATGGTCTTCAAGATCCATAAATATTGCAGCCAGTGCATACATGGATGACATTACATAGATTGCAATCAACAAAGCTGCACTCCAAAAAATAATAAACACTGCTGAACAATTCTTCCATATCAATGACATCAAAGTCAATCCACAAAAATCCCAGCTCCTAATAATCAATGGTAAAGAAAATGATTACATACAAGGAGTATAGATAAATGACCAAAGAATTACAGGTTGTAGAAGAGGTACCCCAGTCAGAATCCTTGGAATATGGTATGACAGCTTTGGAAGGAAAGACTACTAAAAAGCCTTGATCAAACAAAAAATACAAAAAACACAAACACTTCTAGAAATGAAGAGAATCACTGACAAGAAAATGCAATATATAATCAATCATGTTCTCATGCCCAGCCTAGAATATTTGTGCAATGACATTGTTCTCATCAAAAACACCTGCAACAAAATGATGAGCAAGTTAGCAACCACCTTCAAACATAAACTAGGCCTCACAAACATGGTCTCCAACAGCATGCTATATAACAAATTTGAGTACAATCTAATGCACTTATGGGACAGACAACTTCTACTCCATGTCACGAACTGGACTTCACGAATCAACCAAAATAACATTACAGGAGAAATTGCTAGGAAAAGACTACAATCACTTCAAAACATGTTCTGGTTCACAAAAGTAATAATAAGTCATTTACATGTCCCCCTGCTACCACACGGAAGAAACCTCACTCACGATATTATATGGCTACTAAGAACGCACAGATTCTCATTTCAAAATACACTAAATGGAAGATACATCACAATCACTGAAATAGGTATTCATATTGTAGAAGTCACAAGTAAAAGTTTCTACAACCAACACAGGAAAAACTTAAAGAAGCATAACATTTTCTTCATTGATCAAATGTTAAACAGCAGGAGAGAAAAAACACTGCATTGGTGCCAAGTAATCAGACTCAACTGTCAAACAATACAAGGGCATACCCCAGCTTGGTACCACATACTCAAAAACAGAATACAAGAATAGATTATGAACAACTAGTCACAACAACCATCAATCAATCCATTTCTATAATGCAGTCAATCTACAAATCGAAACACAGCTCATCCACATTGGATCAGCACAGAACTAAACAATCAGACAATTCTGGAAAGAAAACAGAAAAGACTAAATGACCACTTAACAGAATACAGACACTACAACAGAATTAACAACCAATCACTTCTAATTGAATGTATGAATTGCAACATCAACGATCACAGTCTAAACAATTATCCATGTACTTTCTCAGCTAGTTACCAAAGCTCAATTAACATTTCTGTTCATTTTAGAAGTCACCACCAGCGATACATCCAACATAGAGGATAGCACATTTAGATATAGAGTATCCTCAGATTCTATCTACACCAAACTCAATGCATTATGCATCTCTAGTACAATTACCACCCACGATCAGGTAAAAGTTAGTATCTACGCAACACAAAACCTAGACAATCTTCTCAGAAAACTCTTCAGTACAGAGGATCATATACTCAAGGAACTATCTAATCTAGCCTCCAAGATACAAGATCATATGATCTTTGACATATATAATGATGGATCTCTCAAAGAACTCAACTGCAATTGCTCATGGGTATAGATATAAAAATTATCACAAGTGAAGGAAAAGAGTTTATCTTTCAAGGACAAACAACACAATACCCATCATCTACCAGAGCAGAAATCATGGCAATACTCATCGCTCTTAGCATCTTATCAAACTTCAGCCATATCAATCTATTCACAGACAGTAATGCCACCATAAACAGTATCAACAACATTGCACAGTTAATACCAAACAAAGCATTGAAAAAACAAAAGAATTTCAATCTATTACAACAAATTCAAGATATAATGAAGAAAAAAAGCATCAAACTAAAGTTAATCAAGGTAAAGGCACACCCAGGAATCGAACACAATGAAGCAGTAGATAAACTTGCAAGTATAGACCAAATATATGGCATGGCCTTAAACAGTAGAATAATATACACAAATACAACAATGAATCTATTACTCACCCTCATCCCCCAATGGAATCAAGAAGCCATAGATATTCCTATCAAACTAATGATTCAACGCATTACAAATGCAGTCTACATAGCAAAATGGAGATTCTTAAATCGGACTAGAATCAACTTGGATGACCACATTATAAGGGAAATCTATTGGCCCATGACAGTTAACAATCTACAACTCATAAAAATGAGTAATCACTTCACTTGTTGGCAAGATCAACATCAAAGAAGATTTAGACTCTAACTATGAAATGAAGAACTTCCTACAAAAGCGAAATTATATCACAGACTTCTCAAACTGTACAAAAACAACAAATGCATCAATTGTGGTCAGAGAGAATTTAACATACACCCCTTTATCTGCCAGACACTCAGACACTCCACAGGCAATTTCATTATCAATACCATAACAAACACTATTACTAAATTTAGTAAATATGACAAAACCAAAGATGTTCTTAAACAGTACTCAAACAATACTGCACTACACTACAAGCGATACCTGGAAGTTGCTATCCGGGAAGGCGTCTTAAAAGAAATAATTACAATCTTAGGCAAACTGATTTCTAACCAAAATATAAAGAAAACATGTATTCAGGAAATTACTGAAAAAATCACATACTATCTACAACAAATATGGCAAAACAGATGCGAAGGTTTTCAAATATGGAAAAAACAGAAAGGCATTACAAGAGCTATAGAAAAATTGCACTAATACAGCTCTATTTATCTAGACCCATAGATCGAGAAAAAAGAGAAATATATCAAAAATCAATTTACTAACCTAGTTAATCAATACATCTATAGAAGTATTCAATCGATCACAACTTCCTACTACTTACTAGAAATTTTATTTAGCACTAGTCCAGCTTTGGCAGATTAGTTCACTTTATAGGGTGGCAACAAGTCACAAGGTAGATTAACCCCTTATCGAGTTTTATTTGATAAAAAAAGTAACTAGAACATAGACATATGTAATTTTCTACTAAATTCAAATAAAGCAAGGCTGAGCCAGCAATTAAAAAAAAATGGATAATAATATTATAAAATAAGAACCTTTTTTTGAAAAACAAGATTCTTGACTAATCTAATAAGATTATCAAAATAATAGATACTAAAGAATCTAATAGAAAAATTTTTAGATTATAAACTTAAAGTAAAAATAATACTCTTATTAAAAAAAAGTCAAATAAATTAATAAAAAAACAATAGGTAAATCAAATAAAATAAAGCTTTGAAAATCAAATAATATCAGTAGCCTTTATCAAACTAAAAATAAAAAAAAAACTAAAATTAAAAAAGTAAGAACCAATTAAGGCCTGAATTTATCAAATACAGAAGAACTATTATACTAAATACTTTAGTAAAAAACAAAAATATAAAAAACACATGAAAAAAACTCTTTTCATCGATTCTCCAACCATTGTTAAAGGCCAAAGAAGTCAAACAAAGTTCAGAATTTTCACTGTAGTCACGTAACCAACAATTGTGATATGACCGAAGCTTATACGAAACAATCAATTGCCAACTATCACCATACCCCTTACAAGCTAGAAGAATGCACTAACAATCCATTCACATCAAAAAGATAAAAAACTATAAGCTGAGGTAATAGAAAATTAGCTGACCAAGAAGCAATTTATGCATAACATAATACTAGAATAGC
>CAJVPT010001706.1:0-20232 GCA_910592055.1 Acaulospora colombiana | reverse complement strand
GTTTTACCAAAAGTAAATCTACAGGATTAACTATGCAATTCAAAAGACGGTTATCTCTTTCTGCAGAATCTCGGGAGGAAGTTAATCTTAAAGTTAGATGAATCAACTGAGTCAATGGAAATAGACAACACTGACATTGATGATACTATTTAATAGATATTATCTAATGTGTTTAATATTCAAGTCACATATTTATTTATATGTGTTATTTTATTACAATTTTCCATATACAGTATGAAGACTTTGCTGTAGTTAAATTAACGATTGATAAATTTTATTTTTATGTTTACCTTTCAAATTATGAAAAAATTATATAAATAACAGTCATGGAAATTTCCCTAAATCAAATTCAAAATATTATTTTTGTATAATGATGCCAGAATTTAACTGATAAAACAAACCTTATTTTCGTCACTTTCAAACATTTTTTTTATTCCACATTGGTCAAACACCTTATGCGAATTATTTTGTTTGTATCTTGGTGCATACCTACACCGAGTTGATCGGTTGAGAAAAAATTCTCAAATATTATTTTATTATTAATATATATTAGTATATTAATTTATATTAATTTATATTGAGCAATAAAATATAAATAAAAAAAATAGTATTTACTGTATATTTCAAATATTTATGTTTAGGTAAATTAATTTAATTAAATCAAATTTTAAATATGGATTATATTTAAAATAATTTGAATTAATTTTTTATTCTGAATTTAAAATACTTATAACTTTATAAATATATAATTAAATTTATACTAGTTAAAATTGTAATATTTAGCAATTTAATTATTATCAAATTTAATTAAATTTATTAATAAAAAAAATCAATGGATTTTTTTAATGATATTATTTAATATATTAATATTTTAGCAATAAAATAATAATTAAAATTAGATAGTAAATTGTTAAATAGAAAATAAATATTTATCAATATAATTAATCAATAATTTATTAAAAATTTATAAAAATTTATTAATAATTTAACAAAAATTTATTATAAAATTATTTATTAACAATTTAATAAAAATTTGTCAATAGTTTATTAAAAATTTATCAAAATTTATTAATAATTTATTAAAAAAAATTTTTTTTTATTAAACCCTCTTCAGGCTAGTTATATATATGCTTTATTAAACAATTGTCAACTATACATATAACATAAATTGCTAAAGCTAAAAACTCTAATTAGCTTACTCATCTTTGTAATTATTACTCTAAGTATAACTTTGGAAGTAATTTGTTTCTTCATTAAGAATTCAGATGAAAACTCTTTCAACTCTTAATATCATTGCCTGCAAGTCATTTTATAGATCACTCTTTTAAGTTTTAAAACTCAATCACTTTCTTCTGAATCTAACTCCTTTTGATAAAATGTTTTTCAAGTTTTAATCTTCTAATCTTTCTTCTTCTGATAATAAGACTTTTCTTCTTAATAGTATAGTTTTATAATCTTAAGAGTTAAGAGATCTTTTTATCTTATTATTTCTTTGTATTTCTTGTATTTTTTTCCATTCTATTATCTTTTTATATCTTATATTCTAGACTTTCGTATAGAATTTATTGCATATTGTATTCTGTATCTTCTTTATTCACTTTCTTATTTCTTTTTTAATTCTTTTATCATAATATTTTAGATTTACCAATTTAAAAATCAGTTTGCTTTTTATTAGTTCTGCATAAATCTTAATGTTTCCTGACTTGTTATTAAAGTTTGTTCTACTGATCTAGATATTCACTTGTTGACTTCTTTTATTTCTTCTTTATTGTCTATTATCAATCTCATATTCTTCTCTGAAACTTCTTTTTTTTTTCTTGCAAGAGTTCTCTAAAGTTCTTTAGAACTTCTTCAAGGCCCTTATTGCATACTTTTCTTATATACTCCTTATAAATTTAATATTCTAACAAGTGATTAATTGTTTCTTTTTTATAGGCATCATATGCAATACATTTATTTGCTTATATAGATCTGGTCTTCTAATTGGAAACTTACTTAGTGTTGATAACTTATTATTTGTCAACTTAATAAGAAAACTTTTTCTTTATAAATCATTAAAAGATATATTCTATATATATCTGTTTATTCTTTTCCATACTAAATTTCACATATAGTATTATTATTTTTAATCTGATAGCCCTATTTCTTTTTAGTTCTATTTTGGGCTATCCATTAATATGTTGCAGTCTTATTGTTTACTTTCTTTAATAAACTGTTTTATAGAATCATCAGTATTTAATATTGCCACTTGCTTTCAGTAGGAATCTTATATAAAATAAGATTTTTTTATTCTATTACAAAAAATTTGAGAATATCTTTGGCTAAAGCATCTGTTTTATTATTATAGAAATCATTAAAGTATGCCTTGATATTGGTAAGTTTCAGATTTAAACTTTTTTTTTTGATTAAATTCTATTATATATATTTATAATAACCATTTTTTATTCTTCAGCTATCTCTTGTATGTTATTTTTGAATCATCTTTTTTAATTATTTTCCATTTTGAGATACAACTTGACTATTTGTAAATATTTTAACTGAGTTACATATTGAAACTACTAGAAGCATTATGATTATTGCTATTAGTTCTACTCATATGGATAAGAACCAATTATTTACTTCTGATTAAAATTTATTTTCTATTTCTATATCCCTTATCTGGATCTATACTGTACCCATTTTCATATTGTCACTTTCATGATCAATGAGTGAAACATCTAAATAGAAAATCAACTTTTAACTAGATCATAAGTTATAATGGAGTATTTCTATTAACTGGTTTTGATATACTCCTTTTTTAACATTCTCTTTGATAATCATTTTTCTTAATTTTCTATATCTATATAATCTATTCTGAGATGTTGAAGAAAAGGTTGTAAAAAAGGATTTCCTGATAAAACTTGATTATTATATATTACTTAATTGATTGTTTTTTTCAGAAATATTTTAGAACTTAAAATTATTAGTATCTGAGTTCTTTTAGTATCCTTTCTTGTGTTGAGATAGGGTACTATATATATTTTCTTCATATCTTCCTCTATAATACAACTGCTTTCTTGGACATGACCTTTTAAATAACTTAAATATTTTGTTAACTTTGTTTCCTGACTATTTTTATTGTTCTAACAACTATAGCATTTAATCTTTACTCTATTTCTTATTTTTTTCATAACAGTTTTCCCCAGGTTAATTGATGGTTATCATTTTTCTTAACTATCCATATTTTTTGTCTTCTATCTGATTAAAGCTTACTATAAAGTATATAGATTTCTATTTAGTCCAGTTCAATTTTCAAGATTATATAAGCTGATTTAAGAGATCTTTGAAAAGAATCTTGCTTATAGTTAAGAACTATTCTAAAATAAGATATTTACTTATTTTTTAAATAAGTTGAAGCATACAGCAATTTCAAATTTTATTTGTCTCATTGTTAATAAGTTGATTTATATATATCAACCTATTGTTTTTTAATAATGGAATAGCTTTGTTATAATTATCAGATGTAGTATATTCTTTAGTCAAATTATTTTCTTTTTTTCATTCAAAGATATTATATCACTTTCAGCTTTAAAAAGTTATTTTTATATCTTTAGCCAGCTTTATTACTTGAAATAAGAAATTGCCTTTATCTAAGAGATAATATAAAAAATTATAAATCAATAGGTTAAATAGTTTCCAGTGTTTAATTTATGTCTGTTTGAGTCTTATAATTGTTGTGATTCCTGCTAGTTCAAGATCATTTAATCTGTTACACAATCCTGTTACTTGACTTTCTCTCTGTAGCATCTAGATACTTTTCAAATTATGGATCTTTAGGTGATGTATTATACTGTTGGATATGGATCTGTATAATAAACTTTTATTTTTGAAGAGGTTTCTATATGTTGTTGTTAGCATATTGCATATTTTCTATAACAATATAATATATTGTATTCTGAATTCTATTCTTGCTATTAATACCCTATTTAGAATATAGAATACTTGTTTGTCTATTACCTTTTTGTTTTTAAGAGCTCTAGCAACTATATAAATTTCTCTGAACACTCTTTTTTTAAGTTTAATCACAATTTTTTGATTACCTATCCAGATTTCCAAAAATCTTGCTTGTTCAATTCTATCAAGTTCTATGACTACCTTTTTTTTTATATCAGCTTGAACTTTTTTTGGATAGCAATTGGAATTATTAATAGTAATTAAGACTGATTTATTATTATTAATCTGAGAATAATTGGCTATATAGAAGACTCTTGCTATTTTCAAAATCTTTTCCATATCTTTCTTTGACCTTGCTATCTATTTTGTATCATCTATGAAGGCTAAAGCCATATGTTTTGACTCAAGCTTCTTGATGATTTGTTCTTTAAAGTCTGGCTTCTAGGTAGTTGACATTTTATATTTTCTATCAGTATATTTTGTATTTTGCATAGTAAAGAGTCATAAAAGATTCTTCACATTAATGGTGAAATAGTTTCACCTTGATCAATTCTATCTCCTGCTTTTATGGATTCTGTAAGGTCATCTTCAAATATAATTTTAAATTCTCTATTTTTGAAAAGATTCATCATAATATTAATAAAATCTTTAGGAGTCTTAATTCTTTTAATGGCTTTATAACATTTTCAGACCAATAGTATCATAAGCTTTGACCATATCTTGAAAAAGTATTTACAGCTCCTTTTATTTTCTTGTGCATCCTCACAGTTATTATAAAGAATTTGAATTGGTTCTGTAGTACTTTCTCTTAGTAGTTTTGCATAATTAGATTCTCTGAAAATATTATTGATCTTACAAATATTTTCTATTCTATTGATTAGAACCTTGGTAAAATACTTTCTTGTAACTTCCAGTAATACAATAGGTTTTGTATTCAACAGTTCATATTTCTATAGCTTCAACTTGGCTATTGAATACATGTGACTTTGCTTTCAGAATATAAGTATGATTTTCTATTTCAAAATAATATTAAGTATTTTATGTAGATATTCTTTTCCTTCTTGGCTTAGTTCTTTTAGTATTTTATAACTGATTTCAGATTTTTCTGGAGACTTATTATTAGGAAGCATTATAAGTGTTTCATTTAGTTCTTCTTGAGAGATTAGTTTAAAGATATTCTTATACTATCTATCTTAAATATAGCTTCTAAAGTTATATTCTATTTCCAATCTTCTGTCAGATTATCAAAATTGGCTTTTTTTTTCTTGAAGGTCTCTAGATAATATTATTTTATTTTTTTTCAATTTTATGTTTCTGTGTTATATTTCCTTATCTAATTTTGACTCTGTTTAATATTATCTTGCTCTTTTATTTATTTATTAGAGAACTTATTATCATTCATTGATTATTCTTCAGGTATCATATCTTTGTTCTAGAGCAACTTTAATAGTCTTTCTTGTTTTTTTTTGCTTTAAGTCTTTGGCTGATAAACTTTAAACCTTCTATTGTATCCTGAATATTTTTTTTTAATAATATCTAGGGTATATTGGAAATGTTATATTGTATGCAATAGTTTTTAATCTGATAGTTTGACCTATGGATAGTGTTGTGTTTCTCTATTACTTTGATAAGATTTTGTAACTTTTTTATTTCTTTCAAGACTTTTGCCTTCTTGAAAGTTATATTAGTTGCAAAGCTTTTTGATATTTGATAAATTCAGGACTATGTCTATCATCTTTTTCTTTATATAATATAACCTTTGTTATTTTGAGTTTATTAAAGGCTACCTTGTATACTTGATTCTTGAAGACTCTTCAGATCTTGTTTGCACATATTTTTTTTTAATTTTCGTTTGATTCTTTTATAAGAAAAAAATCTGATCTTGTTTTTAGCTTGTAATCTAAGCTTTTATGATAATTTTTCCATTGTTCTAATGAGAATCTATTTATATTAATTCTTCTTCTGTTTTGTTCTTTCAGTTTTGTAGCCAGTCTTCTTATAAAGAGATTTTTGTTTTTCAAGGTAATTATTAACATAGTGTGATTACTTCCTATAACTTTTTATATCTCTTTATTATTAAATTGAAGCAATGAATATCTTGTTAGGCCTTGTAATATTTAGATATAATCAATTCTACTACTACTTGTTGCATTTTATCATGTTGAGATTTTATTTTTGTCTTTTTATATTACTCAGATGTCTAGAAAGCCACAATTATTCAAAAAGTTGAACAATGGAATTTCAGGAGGCCAAGAAGATCTAAATTTAGTCTTGAAAGATGATATTCTATCTTCAGATAGATTGTAGACAGTATTGAAATCTATAATTACTATAATATGGAAATTTGTCATATTTCTTTTTGATAAGACTGATTAACCTTTCTTGTACTTTTTTATACCATTATACAGTATATTTGACAAAATATAGATGTGTATAACACAAACTTTTTTCTTTTTCATAAGGAAGTTTGCTACTATTATATAACTTTCTTTCTCTTCCATAAATGCTATTTTCCTTTTCAAATCTTTCAAATTAGAAGGCTGACTCCTGCTCTGAATGGTGTGTCTTTGTTTATGTTATAAAAGTGTTTATAGGCTTTTTAATTGATAAAAGTCTATTTTGCATTGATCTGGATTGGCTTAGTTTCACATATTTCCATTATATCTATTCCTTGTTCTTGTATTTCTTTAATAAGGCTTTGTTGATTTGTTTTGTCTATGGCATCTCTAATATTGTGTATATCTATTCTTATCATTCTTTTTTGAACTTCTTCTTTATTCTCTTTTTTGTCTTTTGTTTGTCTTTCTTATTTTTGCTATGCAAAAATGTTATATGCTCATTCTATAAAAATATTTCTATATTTAGATTATTATCTTGCTCTACTAGCTCATCTAGATATACTACTTATTCTTTACCCTTGTTATAAATCTTTTCTAAGAGAAAATCAGACCCTTTTTCCTCTTGTTTATCTTAATCAACTGGTATGTTATCTTAGGAATGATCTATCTATTCTACTTCTCTTCTTCTTTGTTAACTAGATCTAAACTTACTTTCAAGCTTGACAATTCTTCTATTCAGTTTTTTTAGATTTGTCAGTATAAGTTTAAGTGAATCCTATATATTTATTGGTTTTGAATTATTGAGTTGCCTCATGTTTTGACTTTTTGATAAATTTTTAGAATTTTTTACTAGTTTTCTATTACTTTCTATTATAGGTAGTTCAAGGTTCTATTATATCTTTATTATATATTGGTGTTGTTCTAACCATAATAATTTCTTCTTTGCTTAATTGTTCATTTATGTTTATAGCTTTTGGAAAATTTATACTTTACATCTACTAAACTTACATGTCATATATTTTTGTCTGTTTCTTGACTATGAATTCAAAAAAAAAATTTCTCTATTTTATAATGTCTTATATATTTTTCTTCTTTTGATTTTAGTCATTGAAAACTAATTATTTTCTCTTTTTTATTTATTTCTTCTAGACATTTAAGAAGATCTTTTTCTTTTTCTTTAAAGTGTAACTAGTTGGGGCTGGTGCCTTTTCTTCATTTTGAATAGTAGTTTGTCTTTGCCTAACTATTTGGTGTATAATCTATAGCATATTTTGGTCATCATATTTTTTTGCAAGTCAGATTATAGTATCAATAATATTTGTCTCTCTTTTATCTACTAAGTGTAGAATTTTTTCAGTTTTGCTTATTGTGTCTAAGATAAGATAGATAATAGAAGTAAGTCATATAATATTGCTTTTATTATGTAAGACAGAAAAACTGCTTATACATATTACTTTATTGTTTTGTAATTTATTATTTTAATTCATGTCTTGATTTTGTTTTAATTAGACATATATTGTTTATCTCTTTTATCTAGTGTTGTTTACTTGTTAACACTAGCTTTATTATTAAGTTACAAACTCCTAACACTTTATTGATATTGATTATATTCAGTTGAGATATTGTGATTGTTTATTTTGCCAAATTTAATCATTTTTGTTGTATTGTTGTGATAGATTTTTGTTGAACTTATTTTGACAACATATTTATATATGTATATATATTTGCATAACTTTGATAAAGTGTTTGGATATTTATGAAAATAGGATATATATATTAGCTATTTAGAACTTGAGAAGCCTTTATGTTTTTTGGATCTTAAAGGATTTGAGATTTGCTTGATTTATTCAACAAATCTATTTTCTTTAAGATTTTTTATAGTATCAAGAAAGGTGTCAACTTGCACTGACTTAGCTGCAGGCTTTGTGAAGTGGATATTGACTTTCCTTTTCTAACTGTGAATTATTTTATATTGGCTTGTTTTCTTCTTCTTTGATGAAGAAAAAAGGCTAAAGTTGTTTATATATGTGTGTATTTTTTAAGCTATTTACCAGTTTAAGTTTATAAATGAAATATTGTTCTATGTTAGTATATTTATTATATACTGGTATTGTAAGAATATGTGTCTTATTTTATAAATATTATCTCTTTCCTTGGGTGAATTGCCTAAAAAGAAAAATTTTAAGAATTTGAAGGATTTGCAAAGAGTTTTTTTTAAATATTTTATTATATATATATATATATTTTTATAAATACTTAATATACCTATTTTATTAAATATACAGTATGCAGTACATTTATATTTATTTCAGAATGATTGTATAAACTATTTTCAATATTAAGAAAAACAATAAAACCAATTGGTAATGGGCACCAACTACTGTTGGTGGTGGGGCTCGATTTTTCATTCCCTTGTGACTTGTTAAACATGATTAGAGGGACTAAAATACCTAAACTCCGTTAATATGTTTAATGAAGATATTAAGGATGTTTAAAGTACCTGTGATGATTTCTTCTATTGTTGTTGTATGTATTGTTGTGATGAATATATCTTTTTATACTATTTGACTCTTGGGTTTGTGCTTCTTTTTCTTTTGAGTCTTGGTTATTTCCATGATTTTCTTCCATATTTGAATATGAAAACATTTATCAATCTATATATTGAAAGTAATAAATCTAATTCTAGGAATTATATTACAAGTGGCTTTTGCTATTTGATCAGATGGAATAAATTGACTAATTGTCTGAATTACTTTTTTATTGATGCCTCCTCTAATAAGGATATTCCAGAGATCATTAGTTTCTAGATAGTCTTCGCTCTCTCTTTTTTGATCTGAGCAGTAGTTTCTGAGTATATATTATTGAGTATCATTTTGTTGATATGGATTTCATGGTGTTTACATCTGAAGAGATGAATGTTGTCTTCTATTTTTGAGTAAGTAAAGCATATGGGGGATTTGTAGATGTCAGGTTTGTGAGTATGTAGTTTGTCTATAGTTGAAAGTTCTAATTTTCATAACTTGATAGTGAATTTTCTATGGCTATAATCTATACTATCTGTGTAGTTGCTTGTAATCTTTGAGGAGTGTAGAAGTTGGAGTGATTTTTTTCAGTTAATATTAGCTTTTTGATATTGGTTTAATTTGCAGTTTTAGTCAAGTGTAATCCATTTGTGTGTGAGTGTGGCTTGTCACATTTTTTTAATTGTTTTGTAGATAGTGTCAGTAATATTGAGCTCTTGATTGTATCTGAAAGTGATGACATTAGGTTTCAGGTGATTCCATACTAGTCTCCCACTAATATGGGTATTCTTCAGGCTTTGTTTGACTAACCTGTCTGCTTGTTTTAGTTCTTTACTGTTGTTGTCTTTTTTGTTAATTTTGATCCAGTTAACAGAGATTTGGGCTGCTTGGATGCAGTTGTGTAAGTTGTGAATAAGACCAACTTTTGATATGTTCTTGATTTGTCCTAATATTGTTTTTTTGACTTTCGATATAAGTTTAGCTGAATCTATGTATAAGAGTACTTTTTGTCTAACTGGTAGGGCTCTGAGGGCAATGGTTACAGCTATGATTTCTGCTTTGAAGGCAAAGCATTATCCCATAATACTGAGGTTAAGATTGTTTTGTTGTATTGAACTGGTTGAAAAGATGATACCCACACCCAGGATATTGTTGTTTTTGTGACTGAAGGCTTCATTTATAGTTATCTTGAGGGTTTTATTGGTGTTAATGTTCTTGTTAATATCAGTAAATTGTTGTATTGTTAAGTCTGATAGAGCCAAGAATTGTAGTATATTTTTAATGAGATTGGTATTGTGTTGATCTCAACTGCCTCCAGTTTTTGATTAGGTTTATTGAGCCAGTGTTGTATGCTGTCGGGTGAGATCTGAATTTTGAAGTGTAGCTCTGCAGAGATATCTATGTTTGTCTTTGATGTTTTGATTACTGGGACTTGGTATAGTGAGTTTGTTGAAACTCTAAAGCAGCACATGTGGCTTCTTCTATCTATGTGTTGATTGAGATCATATCCTGGACATTTTATTAATGGTAAAGTATCTGTGATGAGATAGTGCCATAGTTTGGTATGGTTTTTGTCTTGACTTACTTGTTTTCCAAGAGTTAGAATTTGATGTTGCTAAAGAATATACCATGATTTGCTAGAGTTTTTTTGCTATCCTTAAATATTGTCTGTATCATGTTTGATTTGTATTTCCAGGTTGAGTTCGTTAAATGATGTATAATTGTTAATATAAATTTGTATTGTGGCCTTAAGTGTTGTAAAGAAGGAAGGTTTTTTTGCTTGTTTGTTTTGTTGTGGAGTGTTCCTACTTGATGCCAGTTTAGGACCTTTGTACAATAAGTATTGAGGAGTTATTCTACCCACATTATGTTATGTATTCTTAATCCCTTTCTATTAAGGTTGTACCATTCACTAGCCATGATGTCTTCTATATACAGTAGGTTAGTTTGTCATTGATACTTCTGATTATTGTTTGTTATTGTATTGTGATATTTTGGGCCTATATATTGTTTAGTATGTCCTGTATTAAGTTGGCTTTTGCTGGTAGAATTCTTGGGCATTTCCTGAGGACATTCTCTTTTTGTCATACCATTTACTGAAGTTGTTGAGTTCTAAGTTGGATTGTTTGTCTTGTCAAAAATCACTACAATGTTTCTGTTGTTATTATGTTTCAATTTCCATAATGTTGTACTGGTTGCTGAGATGTACTATTGGAGTTGGAACAGTTTTTAGGAGTTGGGTGTAATGTTTGAGACAGCTACAAATGCGACAATCTATCCATTGTATTTCATTTCTCATTAGTACCAGGTCTGTTAGCAAATATTCTATTGTAGGGAAAAGAACATGATTTATAATATAATGGTACATCTTGTTTATAATTTCTTTTTTAGCTATTGTATTACAAATTGAGGTGACTTTTCTTTTAATAAGGCTGTGTTGATGTTGCTTTCCTTTTTTCTTTTCGTACTATACCCTAAGACTTTTATTGTTTGTATTTTGACAGTTGGTAATACTTTATATTTATGGAAGATAATACTTTCTTGTGAACTGTTTAGGATTAAGAGTCCTAATTTGAGGGGATTGACTATGATATTGTTGAGGTGGTAAAAGGAGGCACTGATTTTCATAATGTCTTCGAGTTGTTTTCTATTTTGAGAGATGAATATAGTGTCATTTATGTATGCTGTTACTGAAATGTTGAGGTTTGTAGGCTACTATTGTCGAGATTGGATCTGTGACTATTGAACTGATAACCTTTTATAGAGCTGATTGTGCTTATTAAGGGGTCGTAGTATATGCACCAGAGGAGGGGTGAGATTGTATTCTCTTGATAAATTCCTTCTTTCACTTGGTATGGGTCGGTAAGCCTGAAATATGTTATTACTTTGTTTGATCAGTTAGAAAGCAGTTGCTGATTATGTTGATTAGTTTATTTGATACCTTAATTTGTTGGAGGGAGGTTGTTAGTCTCTGTATATTGACCATGTTATATGCTTTACTCATGTCTTGAAAGAGTATGAGACATTATTTGTTTGTTTCCTATATATCTTTCAGTACTTGATTAATGATAGTGATAGGTTCGTGAGTACTGCCTAGTTGTTTTCGAACAGAATCAGATGTTCAGTTACTATGTTGGCTAGACTATTATTTATGAGTTTGGTGAAGATTTTCTTGATTGATTCTAGAAGAGTAATGGGTCGGGTGATATTAATATTGTATTGCCAGTCTTTCAACTTGCGTATTGGGTATATCATTTCTTCTTTTTATTTGGTAAGTAGTTTATTGTAGGTAAGGATATTGTTGAAGAGTGTAGTTATGGTTTTTACTGTCTCTATGTTAAGATATTTGTATGCCAGGTATAGAATTTATGAAGGTTCTGGAGCTGATTTATTACTTGAGTTTTTGATTACTTGTTGTGATTCTTCGATAGTGAATGGAGTGAGTATAAGTTCATATCATTCTTCATGAATAGTAGTAATAGATTGATATATATTCTGCCAGTGTGTACCTTGCACTTTGAAAATGTCTCTTTTTTGTCCAGTTTTTGAAATGTGATCGAACTATTTCTTTGATTTCATAAGGTTTATATACTAAGATCTTTATATTTCCCTCCTCTTTAATGAGTTTGGTTGTGAGAATACTTTTTTGGGAGTTATCTAAAAGTGATCTTATGAGTTTCTTCTTGTTCATGTCAAATCAATTGTTGCAATTTCTAAGGGCTTGATCTATGTTTGCTTTGATGATGTTGTATATATTTCATTTGTTGATAATTTTTTCAAGGGCAATTAATTTGTCAATTTCTTCTTTTAGAACTTTAATATCTTTGTCTGATGGAAAGGAGTGTATTGGCACTTGTTCCTATATGGCTTCATGGAGGTTGGCGAGTTGTTCAATATTAGCTCTGGCATCCTGTTTATTATACAGATTGATTTGTTTTTTGTATTGTAGCAGTTGAATAAGTAGTAAGAATTTTGTTAACTTCAAGTATTTGGATCTGCTTCTTTGTTTTTTTCTATATTTTTGGATGTGTTTGTTGATAGCATTAAGGGTAGCTTATCAAAGGTAGTTCTAGCTTTTGTCAATGTCTGTTGATTTTGTCTTAAGGAAACTGTGGAGTGCTGGCATTTGTGTATCAAGTTGATGACGAAGGTATCTTATTGCTTGTTTGAAGTTTTCTTCCATTGGAAGTGGATATTTGTATGTGGCTATCTATTTCACTTATCATTTGTTTCTAATTGCAGCTTTCTATGTATGTTATTTATAGGTTGTAATTAGTTGTGATGTTGATATCTTTCATTATAAATGAGTCAATAATATACCATGTGGGATGTATATTTGTCTAGATCATATCTACTCTGCTTGAAGCAGTTGTAGAGTACCAGGTATATTCTTTTTTCTATGAGTTGTAGTGTCAGTATGTATCAATCATTCCAAGGTTGGAGAGTTGTTTATAAAAACTGTTTGTTTTGTCTTTGTATATTTTCCTGTTGTTAGAGGTTTTGTTTATTCTGTTTGATGGGCTCACATTGAAGTCTCCTCCAATAATAATATGCCAGTTCATATTGTTTTATTGTTTGATCCATTGGATAATTTAGTTTTGTACTGCTGTTCTAAGTTTTTTGGCTTTAGCTGGTAAATAGATGTCAATGATTCTACAGTATAGCTTGTTTGGAAGTACTAGATCTATTCATATTACTCTGTTCAAATATCTTTGTATTTCAATTACCCAATCAAATAGGGGTTTTTTGATTGCGACCCTTATACCAGCACTGATGTGGTTATCTTCTTTCCATCATGTTGAATAGTTTTCTGTTTTCTAGTTTTTTGTGTTGATTTTTGTTCCATTGGTTTCTATTGATATTATTATATTCCAATTATTTATGTATCATATGGTAAACCAAGTTTCTCTTTTGAGGGGATCATTTAGGCCTCTACAATTTAGGATGGCCACTGTTCAGTAGGGTTTCATATAGTTTTGTTCAGCATTGGTTGGATTATCTTGTGGTATGTTTTTGTAGTATTGTAAAGTATTTGGATAGTTATATGTTTTTCCGAAGTTGATGCTAAGGAGTGGGGCATTTGTTGTGATAGTATTTTGAGTTGCTTTATTCGAGGTACTTGCATTTGTATTTGTGTAATTAGGGATGATAGTATTGTTTGAGGTGTTGTTATTGTTCTTTGATGCATTATTACTTGGAGAGTTATTATTTTCTTGTTCAGTAATTGTGCTACTTGTGTTACCCATATTATTGATGTGTAGAGAGAAGTTGTCTTATATTGCTTTGAAGAATATTCGTGATAGTTGATACTAGTGTGTTTATGATTCTATCCATATTTCCTATTGAACAGTGAAGTTGCTGTTGTTATTATTAAATATTTTGTATATTTGAAGGTTCGACTGCTAATGTTTCAATATTATTGTTAGCATATATGTTATTTTCTTCCATGTCTTCTGTATCCATATAACAGTATCATTCAAGATTATCAATTCTTTCATTGAGGTTTTTCAATAATTCTTTGATTGATGAAAGTTCTTCACGAATTGCATTGAGAGCTATAAGAATTTTATATGTTGTATTCAGATTGTATTCATTTTCTGAGATGTTGTGCGAACTTCTGGTAGTTGTAGCATATGATCCCAGTTTGAAAGGTTTAGTGTTTTTTAAAGGTTATGTTAGTTTATGGATATATATGGATTTGGCCAGTTTAAATTAATTGTATAGTTTTTTGAATTTTTGGGCTTGTTCATGATTATACTCATTTCACTGTTCTCTGTGTTCTTTGATTGTACAGCTGATTACAAGGTGATTGGGGCTGTCACATATGGTGCAGAGCTTTATATCAATGGGTTTGCATATCAAAATAGTTTCTCTGAGACAGAAAGTCTCATTTAGTACTTGTTGGAGGAGTTGTTCACTATCAAACTGAAGATTGCATATTTCCTTGATTTGTATGACATTAACCGAGGTACTATATATAGCAGGTTTTGGCTTGTAACTTTTGACAGATATGCTTGAGGTCAAATGCATTGTTATGGGTCATGTGGGTGACGCGATTTACATGTAATAGTCTAGAATCCAAAAACCCAAAAGTCTGACATGAAAGATTGATTATTGCAAGGTAAGAAACTATAGATAAGACTTAGATACAGATAAGGGAACTATGTATATTTGAAAAAGTATAGAAAGTTTAGCAAAGCTTAGGGTTAGTATAGCCGATTATAAAGTAGATAGCCCATTGTTAGTTAGAAAAGTATAAATAGCTTACCAATGTATGCCAAAAAGGCAGAGCTGAATATATTAAGAAATAGCTCTCATTGAGAATAGAGATAAGAGTTAGTGATATACCAAAGAAACAGAACGCAATAAAGAGACACTTACCTTTGGCCAAGTCAATCACCATGCATCTGCCTTCCTTAAGTGTTCTTTATAGGAGGCGTTCTCTTCTTTATGTCATTTGTGAGTATTCTTAAGAAGTCTGAGTTACGCAAGGCACTATGGATTAGCAACGGACTTGCCGGGATAACCCATGACAGCATGAATTTCAGGTGAAAGGTTGGTCAATTTTATTGACAGGATTTTCCTATTTTTCATTTCTGGTAAGTCCTAGGTTGTATCAAAAATCCTTACTGAGTCTACCTTGATAAAGGTGCTCCAAGATTCTAATGCTTTGTGTTTATCTCCTGGTTGGTGAATGTGATCGTGGCTGACTGCCACATTTGTTATGTTGTCATCTTGATATTGATTATCTATCTAAACTTGGCAAATATTTGTTGCATGTTAATGAACTTTGTATTCAGGCAGATGTCTCACACCCTGATGCTTATTTCTTTATTGAGTTTACTAATTATTTTGCGAAATGATATGAATTTAGTATTGCTTGTTTTGGTAAGGCTTATGTTGCTGGCTGTTTCTGCAGAATGATGGTTTCTGAAAATGGTAATGATATGATTGATCTCCTTTATTCATTCACTTTGGATTGTGAGTTATTCTTCGAGAGAGTTGAGTACCTTGGTAAAAAGGTAATTTTCTTTCCTATAGAGTCTCCTGGTATTAGGTCTGCTTTGATTCCGAGTTTGATTCTCTCTCTGCCATACCTGGTATTTCTGTCAAATGGTGAGCAAGATTTTGGTCTGCTCCTTTGTCTTGATTCTTTTTTTACCCATTTTTCCTGGGTTTGTTAGTCTGGTTTTTCTTAAAAAGAAGTGTTGTCATCAAAGTCCATCTTGATGTCTGAGTCATCAATTCTTGCTGATCTGAGATTGTTAATTATTATTTTTTTACCCTTTGCTATGGGTTTTCATCAGTTTTGCGATATGTTTTGCTTATATTGTGCTGTGCCTTGTTTTGTTTCTCTTCCACCTGTTTACTTTAGTCATATTGAGTTTTTGCCATACTGGTGTCTTCTATTGATCTGATGATTGTATTGTTGTCTTGAATTGTTGTTTGCATAGTGTTGAGAGGTGGAAAGATAGTGTGTTTTTGCGAAGCTGTTTGTTTGATGTTGAGTTTCTTTTCAAGTTTTTTGTGTATTTCTTTGTGATAAGGCTGGCCTTGCTCCTAGTGAGCTTGTTGATGTTGTAGTTGGACCTGTTGATTAGATATTGTTGTCTTTTTGATCTCTCTATTTTTCAACTGTTTCTTGTGTTTTTATGGTTTATGCTATTGTACTACAGGAAAAAGGGAAAAAGTTGATACGAAATATTTTATTAAATGTTGAAATGGAAGCTCAAACTCATTTATTAACTTGATATAGTAATTTACAAATTTAATTGCAGGGAATACATATTTATATCATTTATGTTGACAAACATTCCTAGAATCCTACTTTTTTTAAAGGATCTACCAGATGACTTGTTGCATGTAAATATCCAGTCGGATTAAATTTCTACTACTATCTATCTGGAAAATATAGACACCCCTATTTTTAGATCTTCAATCCTTCCAGATTCCTCTCAACTAACTTGCCAGGCTTGACTTGCTAGTTCCATGAAAGAAGAAGTACACCTTTCAAATGTTTCTGATGGACATGGCGCTGTTGCCAGTTTTGGTACCTTTCCCAGATTTGTTTGTGTTTAGCTGTGTAGATTGTGCTTTTTATAGGGAGAAAAATCCACTTAGAACCGAAAGTGGGAAAACCCTATTTGTATGAAACTGGAATGAAGATGATCGGTGTTTTCTTAAACCTGATTGTGTTTTGTGTCATAGATGGTTTTTCTATTCCTTAAATCTTTCATATGGCCCTTATGTGATATTGAACTATGAACCTTGTGATTTCAACCTGGGAGCACTACCACTGTGCTATAGACCTACAGGTCAAAATATTTTTTAAATATTTATTAACTATTTAATAAAACTTTATTAAATTTATAAAAAAAATTATTTATATTTATAAATTATTTGATTTTTTTTTAAGTACCTATAGTCAAGCTAGATTAGTATATTTTTACTTGAGTAATATTATATATATTATAATTAAATATTTTTATCAAATTTAACAAATTCATTATAAGCAATAATAGTATTTAAGTTTGATTTGAAAACAATATTTTACTTCATAATATTCTTTAAATAAATATTTTCTAATTTATTATTTTATTATTAGCAGACTATTATTGCTAAATATTCTATCAAGCTATTGAAATATATAAAATTACTAAAGAGTAGGTTAAAAAAAAGTGAAAAAGAATATTTAAAAATATTCAAATAGACTACAAGAAAATAAAAAGAAAAAATAAAATAAAATTCTTCAACTTTTTTCAAAAATCTATTTCTTTAAATCTTTTCTTAATAAAAATATCTAATTAAGATTTTTTATTTTTAATCTGAATTTTCTTTTTGTATACTATTTGAAGAGAATCATTATTTAGTAAAAGTTTTTACTTCTAATAACACACTTGATTAATGATAGGTCCCTAAAGTATTTAATATATAAAATTTTGCAAATCACTTATGTCCCTTTTTGAGGAACTAAATTTATAGTTCTCCACTTTAATAGAAACAAAAGTTGGGAAATGTTATAAATCAATAATTTAGATAATGGAGAACAATTTTTTTATAGTTATTAATTTAAAAATTTTAATGTTTTTTAGTGAGAGACATTGGACTTTTGTCTTTGCCTCCTCCTTTAGGAACCTATCTTTGCACTTGATTCCAATTTTCTTTGAACAATAATTTTTTATTCCCTTATAATAGATAAACAACTTATAATAAATTTGGATTTTTATATGATCCAGTAGAAACTATGCTATATTGTTTTAATGTAATTTTTTCTACAATCATATCTAATTAAAAAAATCTTATTAGAAAGTCCCTTATATTACTCAAGAAATTAAATTCCCTAATAATCTCTTTATTATAATAATAAAAAGGTTTTTAACTAGTAAATTAAATTCTTATTGATTATAATATCATTATATAATATCTGAAAAAATATATTTTCAATTCTAAAAAAAGTTAATGATTAATAATTTTTACTTTTTAATATTACTACTTGATTGAAATGAGAAAATAATTTCCTTTATATACTTTATCTAACTGGAATAATAAAAAATTAAAGATCTTGATTTGAATAAATAGTTATCTTTTTATTATCTAAAAATTTTAATACTTATTCTAATAGTTTTATAGTTTTTTTGTTTCAGTTATACTTTATTTGAAAAAATAAAGAAGTTTACATCAATGGTTTCAATTTCCTTTATAAATAATATTATTAAAGTATATAAATAAGATCAATAGAAACTTATAATTCAAAGAAAAAAACTTTTTTCACTAATTTTTTATTCACACATAAAAAAGATATTCATAAGAAATTTTTCATTTCTTTGCTAATAAAGTCTTAATACCCTAAACCAACTTGAAGTTTTATTTCAAGAGATACTTCCAAATTCTCTCTTTTGTTTATATTTGTCTTCAAACAAAAACTTAATTTTATATAACCTAGAAAAGTCAAGAAACATATTTTCTACCTATAGCAAAAAAGTTTTGTAAAAAAGAAGAATTAATAGTATAATACTTGAAGTCTTTCATATTGAAGCATATCTATAGACATTTCTAATAGTGAGAGATAATAAACATCAAATCATATTTTCAAGATATCTACCTACTATATTTTTTTTCTTATAATCACTTAAAAATTTTTTGGTTTTTTGAAGAATTTTGCCTATCTCAGTTTGACTTTAAATTTTAGGTGACACAATCCATTGCAAAATATGATTGGTAAACATGAAAAATATTAGTAGCTAAATGTAAAAAAGTTTCTACTAGTCACTCTATATGTTTTAATAATATTATTGATGATAAGAAAAGTTAATTAATATTTTGTTCCCATTCTAGATTAATCTACAGATCAAGTTCTATAAGATTAATAAGATATGAGCAACAAATCCTCAGATGATGAAAAAGCTACTATTTGTTTAAACTGAGATTTTTCTCTTTTATCATTCTAGTCAGGCAATGTTCAAGACCAAGGTCTCCTTTTTATTCCAGTCAAGCAATAAGATTGAACAGTCTCTGGTTTATACTAAACTTCAACCCTTTGATTACAATTAAGAATATATTTTTCCAGAAGTTATTGAAGGATATTGTAATTAATGAGGATTCCTGTCACTATTTGAAACTCTTTTCTATTACAAGACAAAAAAATTGTTAAGGAATCCAATCTTTGGATAATGGAAGATATTCATTGGTAAAATTTCTTTAATTAAGTATAGCTATTAAAAGATATCATACTAAAACAATATGGCTCAGTTTCTAATGAGTTACATAAGAACCTGGAGTCCATAATAAGTCATCTGTTTATTATAGATGGATAAAAAATCATTGATCAAAGAAAGTTGAAATCAAATATGTTATTGGAAATAAAGGCTATCATTAGGTAATAAGTCTTCACAAATAGTATATAAAAAAATAATCAAAATTATAAATAAATATGTTCTTTAGATAGTTAAAAGAAGAAAGAATATTTCAATCAGGTATTTCTTATTGAGAAGAGGTCTTAAAAAAGCTAGTCTTTGGAGAAAACTGAAATTTTTTTTTCAATTTTTACTTTTTTGTTTTCTTGTTATTTATTTGAACATTTTTAGATATTCATCTTCCCTTTTTAACTCATCTTTTTGTAGTTTCTTGTATTTCAGTAGCTTGATATAACTTATGGCAATAACAATCTGCTGACAATAATGCAGTGGACTAGAAGAGTTTTTACCTCAAAATACTGTAAAGTAAAATATTATCCTCAAAATCAAACTTAAAGGATTTTATATTTATAATAAATTAGTTAGATTAAAATAATAGTTTAGCTATAATATATTGTCGTGGGCTATTCCAGTGAGTACATCGCTAATCTGTAATACCTCACATAACCCAGACTTCTCAAGAATACTCACAAATGACACAAAGAAGAGAACACCTCCTATAAAGAACACTTAGGGAAGGCAGAG
>CAJVPT010001705.1:0-20240 GCA_910592055.1 Acaulospora colombiana | reverse complement strand
GTCTTCTGCCGATGTTCTGTAAACTGGCTTGAGCTTTTGCTTGAGCTTTTGTTGAGCTGTTTCTCTCTTGTTTGAAAAACTTTTGTCTTGTGTAGTGGCTGACTTTTGGGTTTTTCAAGAAAATTATCAAAAAAGGAAATTTTTAGGGAATTTTTTGATCAGCGGCTTAAATAACATGCGATATTTTTGTCCAAGTAGTGTATATATATATACTATTCTTTGTTAGACAAAAACTTCACTCTTTCCTTGATTATCCATGATGAAGAAAAATGGCTGAGATGGATAAATGGATCTCCAAACTAGTAGAACAGACCTCAAAAGCCAGTCAGAACACTCTAAGTTTTTGCACAGGACTAGTAAGGAGAGACTTAATCTTAGATATGGCAGATTTGAAATGCCATGGAAAAAAATTAGTAATAATATAAGAAAATAGATATCAAAGATACAAAGAAGAGTATGCAACCAAATAAGGAAAAGAATTTGGAACAAAAGATGTGAGAAAATAATCGAATGGAAATATTCACAGGGGATCTATAGAGTAAAAAAAATCAAACGACCCTCAGGTACACACAGCTTAAAACCAGCAGTTCCCAAAAGTAAAAATCGTCTATCAGAGTAAGGAACTCAAGAAAATGAAAGCCTGAAAGAAATTCTACTCAAAGATGTTACCCATGGAATGAAGTGGTTGGGTTTTAAGCTGGATCAGAACAACGGATAGTGATCTGCAGTGGTAATCTATAGGCAATAATATTAAAGGTTGGAAGGATATTCATCTGAACCATTAATAAAGCGATAAATCACTTCTAAAGTTGCACTTAGAGTTTTGATATATAAAGTCAAAACAGCGATAAGTGAGTTAGGTAAAGTCTTAGCTTTAGCAAATCATTTAAAATATACAGTATACAAACATTTAATAAAGCACACATACCTAGCCTGACCTAGGGTTTATAAAAAAAAAAACAAAAATTTTACACTTTCTTATAGATCCCTGATCACCACTTCCAAAGAAGCATTCCTTCAAAACTTTATGTTTTGAGAGTAATAAAACTTCAAAACTTTCTTTAAAAACACCTGCTTCACTTAGCAGCAGTCATATTTTATCCTTCTTATTTACTTTTCCTCTTCAAAAACCCTCTACTTAAAAAGTTAATAGCAAGAAAGCTTTTCTAGGAAGAATAAACTAGATGAAAAAATACTCTCTTTTTCTTCCCTATGGAGATCCCAAAGTCTAGAAAGAAGTGAGAGCCAACAACTTCATATCAGCCTACTGACATTATTACCACAGGCAGAAACAGAATCTCTCTCAGTATGTAGCAATTCTTTTTTGATTTTTCTGGAAGATTTTGCTTACCCTAGATTGATCTTGAATTTTCTGTTATACCAGATTTTGGATGAATTGATTGGCTGAAAATTGAGATTGGTTGCTCCATGGTTAGCAAAAATGTAAACAAGGATACATGTGACACGTGATATGAATGCATTTCCTAAGTTTCATAAGAACTTTAGATCCATCATAAGTCATTGGCTAGAAGTGTGGATAGATAAACATCACATGGATTGTGGTCTCCTCTCTCTCATTATTATCTGAAGTGTCATGGCTATGGAATAAGTACCTCTTCTATTGGAATGGAACCTTAAGAACTCACACTACTCTTGAAAACACAACCATTCTTCGATTCCAAAAATCACTCCAGGGTTTTTCTATTCTGATCCAAATGGTTTTTTTTATCCTCGTATAACACAAAATACTACTGAACTAATACTCTTTCTTTGAACACACTTGGTAATAGGTAACAGGCCATAATCACTAGGATCAAAAGAAAGGTATATTTCTTCTTTCTTGAAACTAGCAAGTTCACTATGGCATGTTAGTTGCAGGAACTCTAGAAGAATTAAAGATCCAATAAGGGGTATCTAGTTTTTTTTAGATAGTAGTAGTAGTAGAAATTTAATTCAACCAAATATCTTTGGGCAACAAGCCACCTGATAAATCTATTAAAGGTCGGGTTTTAGGGAGTTTTATTGATACAAATAATATATAGCTTCACATGACAACCTTTATAATCTCTACATTAATTTGTATATTATGTTATCAAAGTTAATAAATATGACTGAACTTCCGTTTCAAAAAATTATCCTTTGTTGGACTAATTATGTATGCTTTATACTATATATACTAGAGTTTTTCCACTGATCCTCTAATCACACACAAAAAAAGATGTTCACAAGAAGTTTTTATACTTCCTTGTTAATAAAGTCTTAACATTTTCCTTAAAACAACTTGAAATATGACTTCAAGAGTTGTTTTTACCTTTCTTTTATTGTTTACAAACCTCTTCACTCAAAAACTTGACTTCTAATGATCAAGAAAAGTCAAGTAGTACCCTTGATACTAATGGCAAGAAAGTTTTCAAAGAAAAAAGAACTGACTGTAAAGTATCTGAAGGTCTTTCTAACCTTTGAAGCAAGAAGTTTATAAAGGTTTTTTGCAATAAAAAGACTAGTTTTCTTCCTTTTTAACTGTTATGGCCCTCTTAGAGCTCCCATGTTTATGGTTTTCTAGGGAATTTTGCTTACCTCAGTTTGATCCTGAATTTTGGATAGCACAAATCCTCACCAAAAGTGATTGGCTGATACGAAACATGTCAGTTATTGAAATGTAAACAAGCTTTTATTGGTTCACTCACGTGTCTTGATATATCATTGGTGATATGGGAAAGAAAGTTCCAAAAAAAGTGTTTCTTCCAATCATATATGTTCAATCTTCAGGAAACAATTATGACATCAAAAGGCAAGTTATAGGTAGGAATAGAAGATTCAATATCCATCTCTCATTAAGTTTTTCAGGTGGTGAAAAGGCTTTCTTGAACAAAAGAAGAGATCTCCAAGCTTCTATTTCAGTCAGGCAAAGTTCTTGAAAAGATTTCTATATCCTGGTCAGGTAAACTCTTCTATAATATGGTGCTGGCCTCATTAGCTATAAGCAAATCTATACATTGGCAGAAAGATAAGTTTCTCAAACATTCTTCTTGAAGTCACTTTCAGGAATGGCTAAGTTTCTCAAACATCATTAAGCTTAGAGGATATCCTAATCAGGCAAATACCTTTCGAGAGAAAACTGTGAAATGAAGCAAGAACCTTTTGAAAGGCTTTAAATTTTATTTCCACTTTCTCTTTCCCTAGTGCCAACTTTAACAATTTATTATTTTTTGGGATAATCTACAGTAACAAACTATTGGCAATAACCCTGGTTAACTTAGAAACACTATTGTCAAGCTACTAGGAGAGTGAAATATTATTCCTTAAATTTGACTTAGAGTATTTAGTTTAGACTTAGTTTTGTTTAATTCGAACTAGCTTAGTGAATTCTTCATATTTTTAAGTAGTATAGTTTTTTAATTAATAATGTACAACAATGAGTTAGTCACTTTGTAAAAGTCTGTAAAATATTTAGGTATTTCTCAATATCTCAATAAAGACATACTATTGCAATATGATTGCGGGTTAAAAAAAAAAAAGAAACTAATTATATATATTTTATTAAATATTAGTATACTATATATATATATAATATAATGTAAATGTTAAATCTATAATAAACTCTTTTAACTGATCCTTGATCACATACAAAAAAGATGTTTGCAAGAAGTTTTATACTTCTTTGCTAATAAAGTCTTTATATTTTCATTAAAACAATTTGAAGATTATCTTTATGTATATCTCCTACCCTCCTTTACTTGTTTATAAACTCCTTTGAATAAAAACTTGAGCCTCTAATGACCTGAAAAGACTCAAGTATACACTTCCTCTACTAAATGCAAGAAAAAAAGGACTGACAAGTAAAGTGTCATCTTACAGAGCTAGAAACAACAAGAAATAAAGATTTTTTAACAAGAAATAGCTTATTATTGACTTTCTTACATACTGTCTTGTACCCTCTTAAAATATCTACTATTTTTTATGGTTTTCTTGAGAGATTTTGCCTATCTCAGTTTGATCCTGAATTTCTGGTAGTACAATATCACCTGGAATCTGATTGGTTGATATGAAACATGTTAGTAACTAAATGTAAACAAGCTCCTATTAATTATCTCACATGTTTTGATAACATCATTGATAATAAAAAGAGTTAATTAGTGCCTCATATCCACTCCACTTCTTTAATTGGATTAATCTATAGATCAAGTACCATAAGGCAAATAAGATATGAGCAACAAGTTTCCAGATGGTAAAAAAGCTGCTATTCATTCAAGCTGAGATCTTTTTCTCTTATTATTCTGGTCAGGTAAATTTCAAGACCAAGATTTTTTTTTTTATCCCAGTCAGACAATAATATTGAATGGTCTTTAGTCCATATTAAGCTTCAACTCTTTGGTTACAATTGAGAATGCATTTCTCCAGAAGTTGTTGAAGAATATCACAATTAACAAGGATTCCTACCACTACTGTGATTCTTCCATTATTACAAGGTAAAAGGATTATTGGGGAATCTGATCTTTTGAGTAATAGAAGATGTATACCAGTAAAATTCCTTTAATTAAAAATGATTACTGAAAGGCATTATACTGAAACAACATGACTTAGTTCATACTAGATCATATAAGAACCTGAAGTACATCATAAGTCATTTATCTATCACAGGTGGATAAAAAACCCCTATTCAAAGAAGGTTGAAATCAAGTGTATCCTGAAAGTAAAAGCTTCTACTAGATGATAAGTCTCCTCAGACAGTATACGAAAAGAAAATAAAGATCAATAATAGATAAGTTTCTCAGATGAGCAGGAAAAGAAAGAATATTCCAATTGGATATTTCTTATTAAGAAGAGGTCTTAATAAGTAGGTCTTTGAAGAAAGCTGGAAATATTTTTTTCAATTTTTATTCTTTTATTTTCTTGTTATCTACTTAGACATTTTTAGATATCTCCTCTCTTTTTTTTTAATCTAGCTTTTTGCAGTTTCCTGTATTTCAGTAGCTTGATTAGATATACAGCAATGACAACTTGCTAACAATGATGCAGTGAACTAGAAAGGTTTTCATCCAAAGATACTGCGAAGTGAAATATTGTCCTCAAGGCTAAACTTAGAGACTTTTATACTTATAACAAGTTAGTTAGATTAGAATAATAGTTTAGCTATAGTATATATCATGCTGCTCAAATAAAAATATACTTATATTTTTAATTAATTAATAAACTAATGATCTAGCCTAACTATGGATACTCAAAAAAAAAAATGTTAAATCTATAATTAACTTAGTTAGAGAATTAACTTTAGTATTTCATTTAATATATACAACCTACAAATGTTTAATAAAGCACACATAACTAATCTGATAGAGGGTAAAAAAAAAAAAAAAGTTAAATCTATAATTAATTTACTTGTCTTGATTATTACTACTCTAAGTATAACTTTGGAAATAATTTATTGTTCTATTAGTAGCTTAGGTGAAAACCCTTCTAATTACTAATTTTATAGTCTACAGATCACCATTGCAAATTCTTCTTATATATTTTGGCAGAAGTTAAAACCCTAACCATCTTATTTCATATTTTACTTTTTCTAGTAATATTTGTTTCAAGTCCTTATCTTTTTGTTTTTCTTCTTCTTATAAAAACTTTTTTGTACTTGTAATCTTATTGTTCTGATTTGAAGAACCAGCTAGTATTCTTATTTTATCTTTTCTATAGATTCCTTGTGCTTGTTTCCACTGATTATTCTTGAATATCTTTTATTTCAAAATTTTTTTAAAAATTAATTACAACCTTCTTCTATATTTTTAATATCTACTTTCAGGCTTCTTTATCTATTCTTTTCTGACAATATTTTAGATTTGATATTTTCAATATTTGATTATTTCATATTAGTTCTATACAGAAGTTTAGTATATTCTGACCTGTTTCTATAGTCTTTTTTATAATCCTAGCTATATATTTATCTAATTCTTCTAATTTTACTCTATCTTCAATTAGAAGCCTTATTTCTTTTTCTTTTATTTCTTTTTTTCTATTATGTAAAAGTTTTTGAAAGTCTATTAAAATTTTTCTATTCTTTTGTTCTATATTTCTTGCCATTGAGCTTTATATTTTGGACATTCTATTAGATGTTCTATTGTTTTCACTTGCTATTTATATACTATACATTCTGCTTGTTTATATAGATCAGATCTTCCTATGGCCAGTTTGTAAAGTGTTGATAACTTTTCATTGATTAATTTGATAAGGAAGCTTCTTTCTCAAAAATCTTTAAAGAAAGTGTCTCATGTGTATCCATTCTTTATTCTTTTCCATATCAAATTCTATATGTAGTTACATTGATATCGAATTTATCAACTTTATTTGTTTAAAATTCTATTTTGTTTTGTTTATTAATAAGCTACAACTTTGCTATTTATGTATTTTATAAATTGTCTTATAGAATTATCTAAAGTTGTTTCATGCAACTTGATTACAAAAAGTATTAGGGCTTTTTTTAATAAAGTATCTGCTTCTTCATTGTATAGATTATTAAAGTATGCTTTGATCTAGATCCAGCACTTTTTTTTTTAACAATATTCAATATTCTTGTCTATAGGAACCAGTTTTTTTTCTTCAACTATCTTTTATGAGTTCTTTTGAGATCTTCTTTTTCTATTATTTTATATTTAACAATATAGACTTAGCTGTCTGTAAAAATCTTGATCTTATTGTTTATTGAAATAACTAATAATATTGTGACTATTGTTACTAGTTCTGTTCTAATAAATAATGGCCAGTCACCCACTCCTGTTTGGAATTTACTTTTTTTTACTTTCTCTTTCTATTTGTATCCATGCTACTCTCATCTTTATTTTTTCACTTCTATGATTGATAAGAAATTTATCAGAGTAAAAGATCAATATTTTTTTGAACTGTTGATTATATTGAAGTATTTCAATTAAATGATTTTAATATGTTTCTTTTTTTATATTACTTCTGATAATCTGCTCTTATCAATTTTCTATATCTACTTGACTTACTCTATTGTTTAAACTGAGTTTATAATCATCTTGGATTGTTTTTTTTATTGTTTTTTCTAGAGCTGTTTTAGGGCTAGAAATATTTAACTGCTAAGTTTTTTTTATGAATTTTCTTATGTTTAGATAGAAAACTTCATATGTCCTATTTTTTTTTTGTCTCTATTATGTATTGACTCTTCACTATTTTATCTTTTGTATATCCAAACATTTTATTAAACTGGTTTCCTAATTATTTGGGACTCAATACACTTGAAATACTCTATTTATATCACTTAATTAGTATCTTTTGACCTTAGCTTTTCCCATATTATTTTCTGATACCTATTACTTATTACTATACAAAGTATTTGTCTTTTACTATGATCCAAATTTATCTTTACAATTGTTGGTTCTCATTTTGACCAGTTTTCTTTTTAGAGTTTGTGAGCTGTTTTAGTCCTTTTTCTTATATATTACTTTCTATAGCTAGATACCATTCTAAAATGGACTCTTTACTGGTCTTCTGGATTAGTTAGATTATTTATCATTTTCTTAGTTCTTTAGTTTCATAGATAATCAGCTGATCTATATACATTGGCTTATTGTTTATTAGTGATAGTATAGCTTTTACATATTTATCGGGTATTAGATACTCTTTGATTGAACAGTTTCCTTTGTCATATTCGAAAATATTATATCATTTTCAACTTTGAAATCTTATTTATATATTATATATTTGGCCAGCTTCATTACTTAAAGTGCAAAGTTATCTCTACCTGATATATAATCTAATAACTTATAGATAAATAAATTGAGTGGCTTCCAGTATTTAACTTATATTTGTTTAATTATGATAACTGTTATAAGTCTTGCTGATCCTGGGTAATTTAATTCATTACATAGTCCTATTATTTGATTTTCTTTTTATAATATTCAAATACTCTTTAAGTTATGGATATTTGGATGGTAAACTATGCTATTAAGTATAGATTTGTACGAGTTGTTTTTGTTTTTAAGAAGCTTTCTATATGCTGTAGTTAAAGTGTTATATATTTTTCAGAATAGTATGCTATATTATATATGGAACTCTATTCTTGGTATCAGGATTCTATTTAAAATATAGAACATTTATTTGTCAGTCAATCTTTTATTTTTAAGGGCTTATATAATTATGTTGATCTCTTTGAGTATTTGCTCAATTGCTCAACCACAATCTTTTGATTATTAGTTTAGATCCCTAGAAATCTTATATATTTAGTTTTATCTAACTTCCTAACTGTTTTACTATTGATTTCTGTTTTAACTTTTTCTGAATAGTGATTAATATTAATAATAATAATAAATATGGATTTGTTACTATTGATTTGAAAGTTATTGGCTTTATAAAAGATTCTTACTTTTTCTAAAATCTTTTATATATCTTTTTTAGATCTTATTATATATATAATATTATTCATGAAAATAATAACTGCATATCTAGATTTCAATTTATTATTAATTTCATCTTCTTTTAGATTCAGATTTCAAGTGATCAACATTTCATATTCCTTTGTTTCATAATTTTGAATTTTACATAACAAAGGATCATAAAAAATTCTACATATTAGAGATGAAATAGTTTCTTCTTGAACAATTCCATCTTTAGTTCTTATTAGTCTTATAAGCTCATTTTTAATTATAATTCTAAATTTTCTATATTGAAACAAGCCTATTATAATCTTAATAAACCCTTCTGAAAGTTTAATTTTTTTCATAGCCCTTGTTAGCATGTTCAAGTTAATTGTATTATAGGCCTTGACTATATCTTTGAAGAATATCCACAATTTCTTCTTGTTTTCTTTTGCATCTTAACAGATATTGTTAAAAATCTGAATCAATTCTACAATATTCTTTCCTAATAGCCCTGCAAAATTAGGACCTCTCAAAATATTGTTGAGTTTGCAGATGTTTCTAATCTATTTATTAGAATTTTAATAAAACATTTTCTTGTAACTACTAATAATACAATAGGTCTTGTATTTAGTTTTGCTATTGGATAGATATGGTTTTGTTTCCAACCAGTAGGTGTTGTCTGCTATTTTAAAAAAATATTTTATATTTTTCTTAAATATTTTTTTCCTTTATATCCTAGCCTTTTTAATATTTTATAGCTGATTTGCAATTTTTTTGAAACTTTATTATTGGGAAGCATTTAAAGTATTTCACCCAATTTTTCTTGTGAAATGGGATCTAGAATATTTTTGTATCATTATATCTTAATATAGTTTTTGGGATTGTATTTCTCTTTCCAGTCATTAATAAAGTTATCAAAGTTAACCTTTCTTTTTCTAAAGATTTTTTGGTAATATCTTTTAACTTCTTTCTCAATTTCACTCTTTTTGATCATAATATGTTTAGATCTTTTTTTTTTTTAACTTTGATTCTATCCAAAACTATTTTGATATGCTCTCTTTCTATTATTAAATTACCATTCTTCTTTGGTTATTTTGCAGGTTCTCACATTTTTGTTATAAGATTATTTTAATTGCATCTCTAGTCTTTCTTGCTTCAAGATTCTGGCAAATAAATTTAAGACCTTTTATTGCATTTTGTATATTTTTTTTCAACAATATCCATAGAATGCTTAGAATATTATATTGGATATAACAGTTTTCAATTTAATAATTGTGGCTATGAGCTTTGTTATATTTTTCTATAGCTGTATCAAGAATATGTAGCTTGTTTAAGTTGTTAGAAGACTCTGCTTTTTTGAAAAGTGTAATTAATTATAATACTATTCTGTATTTGATAAACTTTGGACTATATCTATAGTACTTATTTTTACAATTGATATAATTTTGATTACTAGCTTATTAAAGATTGCCTTATTAACTAGCTTTTCAAATATTTTCTATATCTTGTTTACCTGAACTTCCTTTATATTTTTTTTTGATTCTTCTTATAATACTATAAAGAATCTAATATTGTTTGAACTTGTAGTTCAAACTGTTATTAAATACTTACTATTGATCTATTATTGATTCTTTTATATCTATTCTTTTTTCTTCTTTAATAGATAATTTGTTTATTGAATCTCTAGTGAAAATATTTGTATAATATACTATTATTATTAGTATTGTGTAATTACTATTTGTAACTTTCTTTATACTCTAATTGTTGAATTGTAGTATTGAATATCTTGTTAAGCCTTATAATATCAATATATAATCAATTCAACTATTACTTATTGTATTCTATATTGTTGAGATATGTTTTTACCTTTCTATATTACTGTATGTTTAAAAAACTCTATTCATCGAGAAAGTTGAATAGAAAGATTTTTGAATGCCATAATAGTCAGAACTTTGCTTTGAAAGATAATATTTTATCTTTTGCAGAATTGTATATTGTATTGAAATACTCTATTAATATTATATAAAAGCCTTGCTCATGTTTATTTCTGATAAGACTTTTCACTTTTTCTTGTACTTTTTTACTTTTTTTACTTATTTGATAAAATATATACTTATATGATACAGATTTTATTTCTTTTCATAATAAGTTGATTGCTATCATATATTTTTCTATTTCTTTTACTGATACTATTTTTTTAAAGATCTTTTCTAATTAGTAAACAGAATTCTATTTTATATATCATATCTATATTGATACTATAAAAATGTTTATATGATATCTAATTACTAATTTCTATTTTATCTTTGTTTTAATTAATTTGATCTCACTTAATTCCAGTATACTTATTTTCTATTTCTGTATCTCTTTTATAAGACTATATTGGATTACTGTATCTGAGATATTTCAAATATTGTATGTTCCAATTCTTATTACTTTTTATAAATATTACTATTTTCTTCCTTTTTTGATATACTTTTGTTTTTTACTTTCTTGAGAAACTCTTTTTTTCTATTTGAAGAAATGTATTGGCATTATAATCATTTTGCTATTGGTTCATTTTCTCTTATTTTATTTATTATTTCTTGTCCTTGTTTAAAGTATTTTCTATAGGAGAATTGGACCTATCCTTCTTATTGTTATTCTGAAAAACGGATGCTTTTAGAAGTGATTTGTACCTCTCTATCCTTTCTTATTTATTTACTGGAAGTTGTTTTCCCTTATAATTTAGCAATTCTATTATTCAGCCTTTTTAAGTTTACCAAAATAAGGTCCAAGTATCCTATCTATTTTTTATTTCATATTTCATATATTCTCTCCATAAATCTTTCTATTGTCATTGATTACTTGTTGATTCTTCATTGCTTTTTATGACTGGATATCTAAATGCCTTGTTTTTCCACTATTTTAATTCATTGTTATATATTTGTTTTATATTTATTTAACCTCTTGTTAACTGGTCTTGTTTAGATAGCTTTTCAGTTGACTTGTTGAAGCTATAAGTATTATTATAAGAGCTCATTTCTTCTAGTACTCTGGATCTTTATTTAGACTTCATATTATTTTTAATATCTATTCTTCCCATTCTTGTAGCTTGTTGATTAGATTCATTATTACTTGAATTACTATTTGATTCAGAAACTTTTGTCTCACAGAACTACTCTTGTAAGGCTTCTATTTCTTTTGTAAAATATTTATTAATATTTCAAGTGAGTTTATATCCATGGATAAAAATATATTGCTTCAAGATCCTTACTAGGTCTTGGGCTGATGTGAAATATATTATTGTGTAATTTCTTCTTTTGAGTGTATAAGAGTTTCTATATATATAACATACCTTTGTTTTAGTATATCTGATTGTCATATAATTAAACTAGTCATAGTGTTTCATATTCTATACAATCTTAAGGATTGGGAGTTTCACTATTTAATAATATTATTTATCTTATCATTATTTGATTTATGTTAAATAAAAATAACCCTAATTGTTTTCCGATTGGTATGAATCATCATTCTTCTTCATATTACTATATTATTGATATAAAATTATTTAAGCTTTAATTCTTTTTTGTGATCTCAAATAATTATAAATATAAATATTTGTTATTTCTTTATATTTTTAAAGGGCAAATTTGATCTTCTGTTTTAACTGACTTTAATCAATATTAATAAGAATTACTACTAAGGATCTCTTGTTCTTCTTTTTCTTTTATTAAAAGATTTTCTTATATATAGAGTATAAGATATTTGTCCATTTTTCTATCTTTAAGGATATAACTATAAAGTTTTTTCACTCTTTTTTTGTAGCTTTTTTAAATATTGCAAAGTATCTTCTTCTTTATAACAAAAGGTTATCTAAGTATTACTATTAAGAAACTCTTTTTTGAAAGGCTTTGAGTCTTTTGATAATCCTAATACATTTTGAAGATATGTTACTTATATACATTTTAATTCTCCTAAAAGTCTAACCATAAATATTCACATTTTATATTACTATCTTTTTTGATATAAAATAGATTTAGACAAAATCAAATGTCCCTTATTAGAAAATTTTAAAATTTTTAAATTAATAATTATAAAAAAACTAATCACAATTGTTTTTTATTATTCAAATCATTGATTTATAACATTTCTTGACTTTTGTCCCTATTAAAGTGAAGAGCTATAAATCTTTGTCCCTCAAAAAGAAACATAAGTAATATGCAAAATTTTATATACTAATACTTTAAAAATTCATTATTAGGTATATATGAACTATTCTACAATATCATCCTCTTTAATTTTTTTAATAATTTCTTCTATTTCAATCTGATCTTCTATTATCTTTTCTCCTATTTCAATTATGACATTGAAGAGAATTTCTACCATTATTGTTGATTGAACTTCCATGTCTATTTCATTTTCTGAAGGATCTTTGCTTGCATAATGATTTAATATCACCAGTTGCTTCTTTGGAAAAATACAGTATAAGAAGCTTGTGATTTTTTTCCTGATCTATTATTATATACTTGTTCTTTAGAAAGGGGGTTAAAAGATCTTTTTCTTTCCTTGCTCTGGACATATAAGTAAAGAATGTATTGTGTGAGAACTGTGGCTTTGATAAAGGTGATTTGATCAATATTTAGAATCCTGGTGATAATACTATCTAGGATTAAGTATCTGCTTGATCCTGGAGCCCGAGGTCAAACGTCATGTGACTATGGAGCAGTAATACATAAATTATGACTTTTGACGTTTGCCTGTATCTTGGTGCTGAGAAAAATGAACTAATATAGTATCAATATCATCCTGGCTCATTTTATGAAACTGACGATGCCGTAAAAGATTTAACCCGTTGGATCATACTCTCACCAATTTCACTAAATAAATCGTAGATTTTCTGGGCTCTTTCTTTTCTCTTTCGTAGTAAAGTCTCGCTAACCGAGCTGGGGAGTTGTTGCCTAACTTATTTATTGACTAATGCCTGGGCCGTACCTCCAAAATATAAACAACTGGAAAGTGCGAGCCATATGAATAAAGGAAAACGATCCGCGGATCAAGCATTTCAATATGACGATGATCATCTCTACGGGATAGTTTCAACAGGTATAGTCCGCCTCCAACAAATATCTATTAGTGTATACTGTATATTGCAAATTTGTTATTCATTGTTATATTATTTCTACAATACAGGCCTTCCGTAGCGAGTTTAATAAAATGCCATTCTGTAGCTATGTACCAGCAAAAGCGAATATCGAATTAATAAATCCAAAACAGCACTGAAGGAAGATCTTGAATCGATTAGAAAAGGCGTTAAAACGGTAATTGGGTTGATCTTAGGCTTATTAAGGGATAGGATTTCAATGTGTGATGAACACGAAATTAAAAAACGTCGTATTCATCAAAAAAATAATAAATGATAGATTTTTTATTCCCGATATATGTACCTGGCACTAAATGCCTTTATATATTTTATTTGTAACAACAAAGTGAATAGACGTATATGGTCGACAAAATTTTGCATCCAGTTTGAACTTATCAATGTTGTTCATCTATTATAGAAAGAAGTTTGATTAACCAGCAGTAATAATGAAGTTCATATGCAATAATTCTTGTAGCCCCCATCCGAGTACAAGTTATTCAGTCGCAACTATGCGGTTGAATACATAGAAGTTCCAGGCAATCTCTTAACATAACTTTAGCTATCCCTTTCGTGTTGAACGATCAGGTAGAAAAGCAGACCTCCTGAACACAGACCAATACTCTCCCAAAAGTAAGCTCCTTCCACTAACCACTCATCTTACACGTGTGTTGAACACGGAAGATTTGCACGTAAACCCTGGAGGATTACATTCCAGCATTCCTGTCTGTCTGACCAGTTGTCCGCCCTGTCGTGTTGAACTCCAAGGCAAAGTCTGGTGGTCCCCGTGCAACAAAGGTGACGTGTGTGCAGTGTAAACAGAAATTAATAATACCTAACCTTTAACTTTTCTAACTTTTACACTCGAGTAAGGTAGAAAAAATAAAAAGAATTTAGAAAGTCTGATTTTGATCGACAATGTTACACGAATATTTATATTTTATTTTTGTTTTGTATATCGTCACGCAGTCAAATTCGCGAAAATCGCGAAATTATCAAAATTGCCGTGAGCCGTATTAATGTTTCGCGGAACTAACATTAGTTAAATATAATATAAATTAAGATAATGCGTACATAAATATAAACTATTCATTAAAAAAATTTTTTAATTAAATGCTAAATCGTAATTTTCAAACTTCGATTTCCGGTTTATGGTCTATATGCCGGAAATAAGGTCCGAAAAACTATTTAAACAATATAAATTATTATAGTACGAAAATTTCACTCGAAAATAGTGCTGTAGGGATGAACACCCCCCATGTCATTTATTTTTGGTAAAAAATCTCTGCTCATATGATCAAGAATTTGTCTTGGCAAAAGTGATCAGTGTGAACAATGTTTTTCTTTTTCGGTACCTTCTTTCCATTTTTTAATTGCTGTTACTGTTTTTTTTGCCAGGTTTTGCGCACGCGTATATATTTTGTTACTTGATTTCTATTTGAAATTAAAGGCATTAACTAATAAAAAACATTTTCAAGACGTGGTCAATAAAAATCCTTTTCCGAACATTTGTAATAAAGTTATATAAATTAATATTAAACATGCAGGATCAAAGGAGCAAGCCTAAGGACCCATCTGAATTAGATTTATTGAGACAACGAATCATTGATCTCGAGACCGAAAATGCTGAAATTCCTGAACTTAGGAATAAATTGCTAAAGTTTGCCGAAGTTGAAGTTGAAAACAAGAGGCTGAGACAGATTATTGAAGAGAATTCTAGACATGATGCAGAGTTTAAGAGCCGAATTGAGGAGTTGGAAAAAAGTAGAACAGATACTGCTTCCGAGAATGCTGAGCTTAAAACTGAAGTAGCAAAATTAAGACATGATTTCGAGGAAAAGATGGTAAGTGTTTCTACTGAAATGGAAAATTCTAACGATATCCCCGGCATCGGATATAACTGATAATACTTCAAATTCTGATGAACCCAGTAATGATCCAAATTCTGATGTATCTTTTGAAGATAAAGAGATCGAATTTCTGGAACGGGTACATAAAGAACAGATTAGAAATGAAATAAGAGAGAGAAGCCGGGAAAAACAGCTATTACGAAATAATGATGCGTCTACTTCTCAAGATCAAGAACCGACACAAAAGAATTAATTTTATACAAAAAATCGATCAGAATTTTTCAGAACCTATTAGTCAAACACGAAGTTCCATTCCTATAATCAGAAAGTAGAACAAGGTTTATTGCATGAGTTATTTGAATTTATTAGAGGTACCGATTCCATGTCCTTACAAAATCTAAAGAAAACCCCATTAAATTCTATCTTCATTAAACAAATTTCGGACATTCCTGTTGATATAGATCTAATTTCAGGTTCTGTACTTCATTTAGCTCGTTTATTTGGCAAGGACGAGAAAACTGGATGAAAAGAAAAATTACGATGGTATTATTATAGTGAGGAATATGAAAAAAAAGTTTTAAATCTTAGTTCAGAAAAAAATATTGGTGATCAAATGGCGAGAACGCAAATACAGTATATGATGAAATGATGCAGTATCTACCTGGTATCAAGAGAGAGTATTTGCATAAGATGACTCAAAAGGCTAGAACTATTTGTACATTATTCAAAGGGATAGGAATAGATAAAATCGAGCACATTACATAATAGTGTTGATGCTATTTCTAGTTTAACCGGTATACAAATTCAAAATATTATAAATCTTTATACTAAAGAATTAGATGCGAAAGTATCATCATTTGAATCTCAAAAATTGATCGGCGTGAAGAATTCTTCACACGCACATGGCCAACCGAAAACTAATATAAAAACTAAAGTATGCGAAGAAACTTTACCAGAAATCGAGATAAGTATTACAATCACTCCCTCTATTCCATCGATTCATACATCTAATTCGGAAGATGTGATAAATGAAGACGTATTACAAGGTAATGATGCCCTCGTGTCTGTCTGTGGCACCGAAGGCAAATCTTTACCGGAGACAGAGGTAGATATAACTATTGAATCTCATGTTTCCGATTCATCAGAAGCTGAAGTAAGTGTACCCGATAGTTCTTTAGACTTAAAGAGTCATGGCTCTGCCATAGATTTTGACTTGGGTCCCTTTGATGATGAAAATTCTTGCGATGAGGGCACTGATGATGGAGATTTCTCCAATGACAACGAAGATGATGGGAGCTTCTGTGGTTTTTCTGATAATTATGATGAAGGATATTATTATGATTTAAATACCGGCGAAACTTATACAAAATCGGACCGTTCAATCTACGCATATTATGACACTGGCGACTCTAAATAAAGAAAAGTGATTGACCTCCACATATTTTTCGTGCAACCCAATTTCTCTGATTCGGTATTTTCTACGCTAATAACACTATGATGATGAAATTTTGTTAGTTGTGCGAATACGTATATGGGAAATAGAGTTGGACGGAGAAGCAGAGTGATATTTTGTAGAATTTCGTACTCGCTTCTGGGAGAGATCGGGTAAGTTCATTTCACACGTTATAAAGCATTAATAGAAATATACACAAGATCGTGACCCTATAAAAAATACTAGAAACACAAGTACATAACTAAAATGCATCCTCGAGAAGACGGTCGTAACCGTACCCACTTCCATCTTACGAGAAAGTTTCATCTCCGAAAATCTTTGGCCGATCGAAGGGAAAGATCCCCACCTCATGAGACTAGTAAATACGAATAATGAAAATAATGCAAATAATATGGGTAGTAATGTTGGTACTGACATGGATGATGTCAATTAACATGGAATGCAAAGCATCCTAAACTATACAGTAATTACGTTTGCAAATAAAGTTTGCACACATTTCGGGCTTTATATTTTAACATGCATGCATGTATATTTATTGGTATTCACAGTTAAATTTTCACATTATTTCTTTTTATATGAATCAGAACATGTGCAAATTTCAGTCCGATAAGACAATTTATTTGAGAATGCTTATCGTTATTTTTATCAGCAAATAATTTTCCAGACCCTAAGGTCTAGAAATTATGTCAAGAATAATATTAAAATCGAGTGTAAAACCGCATCTCAGTACCAGATGAAGATTCCAGTCCACTACATGATGTACAACCAAAGAAATCATTCCATTTCACTAGAAATAGGTATATCGAAATTATTGAGCCAGATGATTTGATGCAGAAACATTGGGATCACGAGTGTGATAAACCTAAATCTCGAGATGGGTATGCGAGAATTATACAAAGAGCATTTCGCCGATTCCAAGAAAAAGAGCCATCAAATGCACGACTTGCATGGAATAGCTTACCAAATGATAATACTCCAGATGATGGAAAGTTTCTAGGTTTAACGAGACGTAAAGTAAAAAATCCTCAGACTCAAGAACAATTTAATCAATGGCATACTAAATGGATTAATTATATAATAACGATCCTATGATGCACAGTTCCATTATTAATAGACAATATAGACAATATGAAGAATATTATATTCCAGTTAATTGGATAAGTTCTAAAAAGAGTCAATTGCAGGTTAGATTCCGAAAGCGACTTTTAGAAATAGGAGCATAGACTTTAGACTTTATTTTATTATCCTAAGGGTCAGTAACATTTTTTACTTTGGTTTTTATATATGGTTATTTTATCCTACACAAAAAATCTCTTGGTAGAAAATATTAAAAATTTATTGCATCTCTGAAATCTCGATCTGATTAGATAATATCTTTTAACCCTTCTATTTCCTTTTCTAGATCAAGAGGGGTGTTCCATCAAAGTGAGAAAGACTTGGATTTGAGTTTATTCAGATCTATAACTATAACTCTTTTTGCCTCAAATAGCTGTCAATAATTTTTGAAGCTTTTCGTGGATCTACATCAGTGTAAGGACTTATAATATCTGCAAGTTTTTGAATAGAGCCCTCACCATTAAAGAGAGTGTAATATTTTCATGAATATCTATTGGAATTTTATGAAATTTCTGAACAATATAAATTAAGGAAATATTCTCATGACGACCTCGGGTAAAAAATAGAATGATTTTTTTTTTGTATAGCTGGAAGGTTAAAGTAAAGATCTTTAAATATCGCTAATGTACTTCTTTTAGTATTAAACTTTTTGGGATCTGGGATTTTATCAGGAGATAGTATAAAAAATGTGACATCTTCATAATAGGACGTTAATTTGTCTTGGGCAAGATATTTATAAAAATTTTGAACTATTTTATATTTTGGCTCATTTAAATTATGTTCAAAAAGAACTACATCATTACATTTAATATTGCATTCCCCTATTTTAGAACACCTTTTTTTTTTAAACATGTAATAAAATTTGGACATTATTAGCAAGTTTAAATTCATATTGATCTTATCTGAATTATTAGCTTCTGTCATTACAATATGAAAAGATCATGCTGATGTATCTTTATCTTCCTAATATTTTTTCAATGGTTTTATCTCATCCATGATAAATACACAATATAATATTTTTTCATTATAAATATATATATATATTATGTTTTTTTTATTCTGACAAATTATCCAATTTTGACACACTATTTATATCTGTGTTTGATAGATAACCTTTCTTTGCATCATATGCTATTTCAATAAGATCTATACCTTGCTCCTTGTATATACTCCACTTTTTTTTTTGTCACATAATCTTTGTGAATCTAAGTGAGCCTTGCTATTAAGATGAAAATATTTTAAAACAATATAAAAATGATAGATTCCCTGGAATTCAAATACTAATTTTAATTCTTTATTATATTCATTTAATTGTATCCCATTCAAAAACAATGGTTTACAAGATAGAAATTTCTTACCTAACAGATCTTCAAAAATATATCTTACAGATCACTTCTCTTTAAAATGAGAACATAAAGGTCACTATTCAAATTTGTGCTTCTGAGTCTTATAATATGCATATCACTAAGGTTTTTTATTTTTATATAACTAAAGATATATATCAAAATTATTTATTTGATCAGTTTTATCAAGATATTTTCCATTATGCTTTTTTATATACTCTTCAGCCTTAGCCACTTTATTAATAATATAAACAAAGTTATCAAATCTGGAATAAGTATTTTCATCCAATATACTCTGAAACAGATACTGAAGTTTTTCTAAATCTATATATATTAGCTTCTCTTTTACAAATCCCTGCTTTGAAAAATATTCTCTGCTTAAATAATATAAAACTGATTCATTTTTAAAAACAACAATTTTTTGAATTTTTAATAAAGTCAGACTTCAAATTTCATCCATTGTACACCTTTGATTTTTCATATCTTTCTCCTATTTTACATTAGTGAGTAAGTAATGAACAGTATCCCCCTTTTTTAATTTTTCTTTATCTTTACCAACTAAATATTTGTATTTTGTAGATGGCTTAAACTCTACCCTATCCAATCTAATCACTTTTACTAGTATTAATTTCTATTTCTTTAATCCTGATACTTGTATAAATCATGTTGGATAATTATTCAAATATTCAAGAACTTTTGATAAATGCTTAACCCATTTCCTTATTAATTTAAAATTTCTGGATATAATTTTAACAGTGGATTGAACTTTATATAGTATCTCTACTAATATCTTATAAAACCTGTCTATGATTGCAAGTCTTCAATAAGAGTACAGACCCATAACTCAGATTGCAACATTATGGGTTTCCATTATTTTTGAAGTTTCATTTATAAATTCTTTACCACTATCAAATTGTAATAAATTAGGTCAGATAAAAGAAATATTTGAGTTGTCATAATTTTTTTAAATGTCTTGATTATTTCTAAACTGTT
>CAJVPT010001704.1:0-20241 GCA_910592055.1 Acaulospora colombiana | reverse complement strand
GATTGCAAAATTGCTTTGTAATTTTAAGTAATATGTACCGAATTACACCTAATAAAGTGGGCCTGTTTTGAGTGCGGAAAAAAAAAAAAAAAATAAAAAATAAAATTTTATTTCAGAATATAAAAATATACTGTATATTATTGTATTTGTACTATTATATCTAATAACTTGATTATAAGCAACTTCCAAATAAACACATCCTTATCAGGTTTTAAAGTGCACTGAAAATTCAGAGAGAATTATAATTTCATACAAAATGTATTTAATAGTATTTATTTATTGTAGCATATATTTTTTTATATAATTTTCAGTTGGCTTACATATCATATTTGAATATATTTTATTAATTACTATAACTGTATTCAATAATATAATTTAAATACATTTGATATATTATATATATGCTTTTGATATTGCATATTATATTGATATTTATCAGAATTATTTGAAAATTTGTCAACTGTGTTTTTAAAAAATGTATATAAAAAGTTAGATCAATAAAAAAAATTATTTTATAATTATATTCAATATTATCACTGTAATGATTTTATATCTGTAGGGTAAATTTTAATGTTAAAATTATTAATTTTTCTTAAAGCTCCTTGGCATATATTATTGAATACAAACTAATCAATCATGTTTTATATAATATAATTAACAGATGATTAATTAAAAATTATTAAAAAAGATGCATTTAAAATATATTGATTACAATCGAATTATTTTATTAGATTCTATGAAAAATAAAAGTGTATATAAGGCATAAAGAGCAATATTGAATAATAATAGTAAAGAAATGTCTATTATCTTAATAATCATTAAAAAACACAAAACAAAGACAAACTTATAAAGATTATTAAAGAGGTATTATATTTATATTTATTTAAAATACAAAACTCTTTCCCGCAGATCCATTTTTTCTAAAAAATTTCCTTTTATGATAATTTTTAAAGGAAAAGAAAAGGTAAACGGAGAGATGTCTTCTCAAAGAGAATTTCACGCAAAATGGCTCAGTAGTGACCCAACTATAATGAGAACATCCTCGCAAGAGGTAACATAAACAAGTCATGCAAAGAAACAACAACGTGAGCAGCAAAGGAAAACACTATAAATAAAGAAAAAGCCAAAGAAAACTATCAAAATGAAACCCGTAGGGAAGACTCCAGCACTTCAAACCTATCCCAAAACTTGGCAACACAGATCACCACATTCAATTCAGCAACAGAAACTATCCAGACCACCAACTGGAGTGAGGAAGTTGAAGAAAACATCTTAGTCACCAAAGCCCCAACAATAAATCAACTCAACAATATTCAAACAATAAATAACACAGTGATGACAGAAGAAGCCCTTCAAGGAACAACTAATGAGACATCAAGAGCAGCACGCATAGATGACTCAGACATGGAAATAGAGATAGAAGAAGAAAACCAAGGCTCAACTTCATGTTGGCAACAAGTTGGTGACAAGGGCAAACAGAAGTTGAACAGTCAAACCACCAAACCAAGACCTCTCTCTCCTTTTGATAAAACCATTCGTTATGGCAGAGAGAGGACCAAGATTGGCATTCTTGCTATAGACCTGCCAGGTAAAACCACAGCTCAGAAAATAACCTTTCTCATCAAGACTTTGAATTCATCAGAAGGACTTATGACAATTCAGAGCGAAAAGAAAAAAGAGACAGAGCACATCATCGCCATTCTAAGTAACAAACAAGAAGCAATCGAGATTTGCAACAATCCATTACCTGATACAGACAACAAACACATGGCCCTCATAGAGTATACAAACCCAATCCTAAAACAGGAAAACAGTATCAGAGTATGGGATATTCCGCTGGACACTAAACTCATAGAAGTACAACAATCCTTCACCAAATATGGAGTGATCAGTAATATCACTATGTCAACCCAACAAATGTGGCAAACAGCAACAATTACATATACAAAAAAAGAGGACAAAGATGTCTTAATCAAAAAATGGAGCGTGCCACTCAAAGCTAACTCAGTCAGGGTGTTTGATGCGCAATGGAATGTAGATCAAATGAAAGTACATAGACAAATCGCAGCAAAATTCACTAATCTCCCACCCAACACAACTGCCTTTGACCTAAGGAGAATATGTGAACAAACCAAGGCCAAGACCTGTTACATACCAAGAAGAATGTCATACCAAAGAAAAAGATTCGCAGTTATCAGCTTTAGCAACCAGGAAAAATTAGAAACAGTTATCTCACAAGAGTTTCAACTGGAGAATTTTAACTGCACCTGGCAACCCATCGAGACCAAACTGTGCACAATTTGTGACAGTCCAGAGCATCTTCTGAATAGCTACCCAATCAAAGAAAGAAGAACACAATGGAAGGAATATAATAAGGAACAAGTGAACAAATTTGGCAAACTATATAACAAGTTCAGACCTGCATGCACCACTCCAATTGGAAATCAAACAAAAACTCCACAACATCACCAAATCAAGCCCGGATCTTATGCAGCAGCAGCCAAATATGGTCAACGTCAATCAAAAAAGACCAAAGAGAACAACTCAACACTTACCGATATCATGACTATTCTCAAAGAAATTAAGAATGAGATTGAAGAGATAAAAAAAATATCATCGATCTGGATGAAAGGGTATACAATTTAGAAGTTCCAGAAGACAACTTTCCAGACACTATGGAAACAGAAAACGGAAAAGAAGAGTCATCAAACCACAACAGGACCTCCATTCCTCAACCAAGCACAATATAACATTACAATATTTAAACACAACAATAACAAATTCATGAATCCATAAGCAGGATGAATCAAAACATGTATAAGGCACTTAATGCAATTTCAGAACTGATTCCTAGTGCAACATCTCCCCCCCTCAAAAATAATCAATAAGCAATACACCAGAATCACCTATACTGTGAAACACAGAATACAATCATGATAACACACAACATAGAAAGATAATCAAGAATACGCAGAAACAAAATTCATCAAACTCCACATCTCATCCAAATAACTGTACAACAGAAGACAATATAAACAACAATAACACAACCACACACATTGAAAAAGACACTTAACACCTGATATGACAAACCACAACTGTTAATATTCAAGGCCTAACAAACAAATACAAAAGAGAAACCTGGTTTAACTGGTGTGCAACAAAGAACTGGGACATTATTGTAACAACTGAGACCAATGGTACCCACCAACAATCGAACCACTGAAAACATCCATCCTACCATATAACCTGGTCACAGAATGATGAACAAATGATTGGACAAGGCCTAAATCTAATGATCAAAAAAGACATAGCAGACTGCATTTATAAATACAATACTTGGAAAAGAAGACCAATACACACAGACCTTTCATTCCTAAAAAAACAGAAACTGAGAATCATAGGCATATACTTTCATACAGATAAAAGAGATTAGGGATAGCAAGACACTCTCAATAAACTAAAGCAATGGATGTGAGAAGCATTTCAAAAAAACTGGTACTTCCTGGTGTTAGGAGATCTAAATGGAGTTCCTAACCCAGCTTTGGACAAAAACAATGGTTACAAACAAAGCACATCCAATAAACCAACAGGCCCGCAAGTAGAAATACTAATAGATCACAGTCTAGAGAACATATACAAGCTCCACAACCCAAGCAAAAGAGAATATACCTGGAGTCAGAACAATAGCAGTAGCAGGATCGACTAGATCTGGATAAATATACTTCCATCCTAGCAAAGCAGGAGAGCCTACATTGGAGAAGATTTAGCACCACTGATTTCCAGCGACTACAAACCCACCATTACTGAAATAGAGACATGGAAACTAAATTCATACAAGGAGATGTAACATTACAACCAAATCATAGATACAATTGGCAACTAGCAAACAATGAACAATGGAAAAAATTCTTCCCAGAAGTCGACAAAGCTCTAAACAACCGAAGCACAAAATCTAGATCAATAAATAAAAAATGGAACATTATATGCAGCCACATCCTCAAAGCAGCCAAACTTCACATTCCAAAAAGGAAACAACATAGGAGGAAAAGAATACTAAGTGAAGAAAACACAATCAAAGACCCATTACTACAGATACAACTCTTCAACAACAGATTAAAAGTTGCTTATAAAGCAAACAAGCCTCCCCCCACACTATCCAAACATCTCCAGGGAAAGTTACCAGATGTGCAACAATACCTAACCAAACTAAAGGTGAAGTATCCATTCAATTTTGTACAATACTGGCTTGACTACATTCAAAAAATCATCCGAGGACACAAAATCATTGCTCAAGCAATCATACATAGAAAGCAAGCTCTCGCGATCAAACAAAGAATCCTGAATAGACAAACATACTTAGCAACAAATAAAAAAGCAATGATCAATAGCATTATGGAAAAGCCTAGGAGAACTATTGTCCTAGATAAGATCATCATAGAAGATGAGAAAGTGTCAATCATAACTAATACCACAGAAATCAAAAACAGGGTTAGACAACACTTCAAGGACTGAACCCCAGCCAGAAACATCAAACCCATTTTCAACCTCCCCTCCTGAACTGCAGAATACGAATCAAAAAAGAATATCAATCCCAGATGATACAACTCAGTCCTTGCTGAAATATCTATGGAAGAAATAAAAAAGGCAATCCAAAGTAGAAGCACAAAATCAACCCCTGGAAGAAATCAGATTTTATACATGGCCTACAAAAAACTAGGGGCAAAGACAATAGAAGAAATTCGACTACTCTTTAACAGGATTATCAAAGAAGGAGACATTCCAAAAGAATGGAGTAAAGGAGCTATCTATCCAATACCAAAATCAAAAAACTGGCAAAACAATCTTGATATCACAAGATCAATTACCCTTTTAGATGCAGGAAGAAAGATTTTCACAAAAATCATTACAGACAGACTAGTACACTACATAAGTGACCACAAAATCCTATCAGAATTGAACTGGGCAGCACTTCCTGGTTGCAGCACACAGGAACCAATCAATATTATAAACAATATCATCGAACATGTGAAAGACACAAATAAACAAGCATGGATTCTAAGCCAAGACATGTCTAAAGCATATGACTCAGTCAATCTTGAAATGCTAATTCTAGCACTCAAACGTATCAGGGTCTCTTCCCAAATTATCAATATTCTCTGTAACATATTCAACCAACGACAAAACATCGTCTTGACATGCCATGGATCCATAGCAGAATATGAAGTTGAGGATGGCATTGATCAAGGGGACACAATATCTCCTCTCCTCTGGCATATTTTCTATGACCCCCTCATAGCCAAAATAGATAAAGACTTCATAGGCTACACAATCTTGACAAAAATATGCAAAAACTTTCAAAAAGGCTGGTCAATAAAAAAGGTCAACATTGCAGTCAGTGCATACATGAATGACACCACTTAGATCACAGACAACGTGGATGACATAAGAGAAATTATCAAAGTAGCAGAGGAATTTTACCATATCAATGACATCAAAATCAATCTACAGAAATTGCAAATAATAATTATCAATGGCAAAGAAGACGACTTCAAGCAAGGAATAGTCATAGATAATCAAACTATTCAATGCTATCCTAAAGGAACCCCAGTCAGAATCCTAGGAGTGTGGCACGATAGCTCAGGAAAGAAAGACTACCAAAGAACCCTGATTTAACAAAAATTCAGGAAGACCAAAACACTAATATAAATGAAAAACCTCACAGACAAGCAAATGCAATATATCATAAACCACATCCTAATCCCTAGTGCTGAATACTTATGCAACGACATGATGCTATCTGAAAAATCATATAATCTCCTTATGAGCAACATCACATCAATCCTTAAACATAAACTAGGTTTAGCCAGAATAACCCCCAACAACATTCTTTATAACAAATATGAATACAATATAATACACCTTTGGGATAGACAACTCTTGCTTCATACTACAAACTGGACCAACAGAATCAATAGAGCTAACAGAGCAGGAGAAATAGCAAGAATAAGGCTACAGACACTGCAAAACAAATTCTGATCAACCCAACCCATCTTAAACAAGATGGAGAGCCCTCTAAAAAAGTTAGGCAACAATTTGATGCATGATATCATATGGCTATTGAGAAGACATGGTTTTATAATACATCTTTCACAAGAAACCAACAGCCTAATCCTTATAAAAGAAATAGACACCCGAATAGAAGATATAATGAGTAAAGCTTTCTTTATGGAACATCGGAAGAACATAAAAAAGCATAACCTCCTATTTACAGGGCAACTCCTAAATGCAGATAAATCTAAAGTACTAGATTGGTGTCAAATCATTCAAATCACTAAAAAATCAGTACCTGGTCCAACTCCAAGGTGGTTCACTACTATACAGAGTAAACTTAAAACACTACTGAAAACCAAAGACCAAGCAAATACTGCTACAACCAAAAACATCTTTACACAAGGCACACTCTCCACCGACCTCCCCTCCTTTAGACCTCACTGGATATTCACAATAAAAGAAGATAACCCAACTATTGGAAAAAGACAACAAAAAATAGATAAAAATACTACCAAATATAGACACTACACATAGAACCCAGAAAGCTCACCACTAGAGGCTTGCGAAGGATACACAATAAACAGCACAGAAAATCAAACTGGAGAATGCAGTTTCACAGCCATCAAACAACAATCTATCATAATACTAGTTCACAAAAGCAAATCTTCAACAAGGCAAAGCAGTCATGTAGAAAGAAAAACAATCTGGCGAAACAGGGTCTCCTTCAACTCTCTCTCTATTACACTATCAGAATACACACAAGCTCCATCAGCTCAACAAGAAGCAACCATTGAAATCCAACCACCAAATAGTACACAACTACACCTCAAACATTTAAAAAAAGTGCTGAAAGGCCACACAGAAAGCCTGACATCGTTAGCTTCAATCAGAGGAAAATTAAGAAATCATGCCATTTTTGAAATTTATACAGATGGTTCGATGGAAAATATTACATGGGACTGGACTGGGTCATCATTACCCCAAACCAAGAGGAACACACTTTTCAAGGACAAATAATGATGCACCCATCATCCATCAGGGCAGAAATTGCAGCAATACTCACAGCAGTAAGTGTTCTACCTGAACACTCTTTAGTAGCTCTATATACTGATAGCCAAGCAGCAATCAATGGTATTCTCAAGACTCAAAAAGAAAAGCCAGAAAAAATCATCAAAACACAGAAAAACTCAAACCTTCTTCTCCAAATAGTGGGCTGGTGTAAACAAAATAAGATAACATTATCCTTACACAAGATAAAAGGCCACTCAGATATCAAACGAAATGAACAAGCAGATTGTCTGGCACAGATCGATAGATGGAAAGGAATAAAACCTGGAGAGAAAGTGATTGAGGTACTGAAATCATAACATAGCCCCCAAGAGATAACAACACAATGGAACAATGTTCCTACAGAAATTCCTATAAAACTAATTACAAAAAAGCTCATCCAGACAATCCATTTGGCAAAATAGAGACTTCTCAACTGAACAAGATGCAACTACAGTAACAGAATAGCAAAGGAAATAAATTGGCAAATAACCATCACACTATTACAACCGACTAAAATCAGCGACCACCATACCAACTGGGAAGATCAAAAGCTCCGAAGATTTTGTCTCAGTATATGGAATGATGAATTGCCAACCAAAAGCAAACTTCATGCCAGAATCTCATCTATCTTCAAGGACAACAAATGCCTAAAATGCAATGAACCAGAAACCAGTACACACTCTTTTATCTGTAGTCAACTTAAATCCACTACAGAAGACTTCTTTATCAATACCATAATTACTTGTGTCAAAAGTCACACAACACAAGACAAGGGAAGAAAATTTGAAAGCATATTCACAAGCAAAACAAATCTAAAATATAAAGAATATCTAATAGCAAGCATCAGAGATACCTTTTTCAGAGAGCTAATCTATAATATTCAAAATGCTATTCCAAATCAACTGGATAGAAAAACCTGCCTAGGAAAAATATGTTTCAGTATAACAAACTTTCTATACAAAATCTGGACAGAGAGATGCAAAGTGTTCCAAAAATGGAAAGCCACAATGGGCATCATAAATAAAAAAGAGAAACAAGCAAAATATGAAATCAAAAAGGAAGACCTGACCTTCACCAAAAGAAAAAGATTCATAAAATAACAATACATAAACCTGATCAATGATTTTATAAATCAATGACTCACAAATATTATAGACACCTCCTTTATTTTTGAAATTTATTTTAGTACTAGTCCAGCCTTGGCAGGTTAGCCCCCACATAAGAGGTGGCAACAAGCCGCAAGGTGAGTACCCTGGAAAAGGGAAATCTATATTGAGTTTTGTTTGGTAGGAAACAGGTAGTATAGTCTAGGGTAGTTTCTCTATGTAATATCATTGCATTTATACAAATAAAACAAGGCTGAGCCAGCATTAAAAAAAAAAAAAAAATTTATTTTAATACTTTTTTTTTAATAATACACATAATTTAACTAGATCATAATTTATTAATCAATTAAATATATAAGTATATTTTTATAAAATAATATAATATATTTTATACTATAATTAAATATTTTTTCAAATCTAATAAACTTATTATAAATATCAATGAGTATTTAAGTTTGACTTTAAAAATAATTTTGCTTTATAATAAACTTTTAATAAATACTTTTTTAGTTTATTACTTTTTTGTTAACAGATTGTTATTATTATATATTTTATTTTATCAAGTTATTAAAATATATGAAATTATAAAAAAAAATAAATTAAAAAAAGATAAAATATAGAAATATACAAGTGTGCTACAAGAAAATAAAAAAGAAATGAAAAATAAAAATCTTTAGCTTTCTTTAAATACTCATTTCTTAATAGCTTTTTTTAATAAAAAAAATACTAAATCAAATATTTTTTCTTTTTTAACAATTTGAAAAAATTATTTGTTTTAAATTTTGACTTTCTTTTTATATAATATTTAAGAAGATTTATTGACTAATAAGAGCTTTTACTTTTAGTTATATATCTAGTTAAAACCTTTTTTGAGTAGTAATTATATATTTATTTATAATAAACAGTTGACTTATAATAGTTTTTAGGTTTTTATATAACTTAATAAAAATTAAATAATATTGTTTTAATATAATACTTCTCAACAATCATATTTAATTAAAGAAATTTTATTGACAATTATCTTTTATACTTAAAAAATCAAATTACTCCATAATTTTTTTTTTTTTTTTTTTTTTTTTTTTTAATCGCAAATAAGCATTAAATGTAGATTTTTATTAGAAATTCAATTCATAAACAATATATTAATAGTCTTTACAAAATAGTAAATTAATTATAGCCTATTGTGATTTTCTTGTTATGACACCCTTGCAGTCTATGACTTAGGATACCAGAGCACAGTTGAATGGCTAATGCTTATTCAAAAATGATAAAATTACGGTAGGTGTAAAAATTGATATGTTTGTAGAATTATTATTGATTTCCATTGTATCTAAGATATAGTTGAATATATTGCAACTCTGGTTGTAATTGTTATTATTTTCTTTTTTGGAGAGACTATTTTTATTCACTTTACTCTTCTTCCATTTGATACCAGTTTGTGGTGATGTGGTTGCTATGGCTGAGCATTGTTTCCAAATTTTGTATATAACTTTAAGAGATTTGTTAGCTATTTTGATTTTTAATTTGTTGCTAGTAATCTTATTTAGATGCTCATTAGATATGGTTAGATCTGTTAGAAGTAAAATGCTTTCTTCTGTATCTAATGGAAAATTTTTTCCTGACATGGTGGTTTCACCATGTTTTTTCTTTTGGGACTGGTTGATTAGCTTGTTTAGTTTTGGGATAGCTTTGTGGATCATTTCCTTGCTTTTGGGGTATTCAACTATGTGTATCATGTCTTCAATTCCGTGACCACATCTTGGACATTTTTGATCAGGATATGTTAAGGGATATCTCTTATGAAGTTTGTGCCTTGTTAGGAGAGAGTTAAATAGTAATTTAGTTCTAAAGGCGACTAAGGTTCTGAATTTGACTTTGTCCTCTGGCCATAGTTCCTTGTTTGCTTTTTTTAGAAATATGTAGTCTTCGATAGATGTAGGCTTGTAGATGCAATTCTGACTTGCATTAATGAGAAATAGGTTTTTACTATGATTGATAGATTTTAACCAATCGATGATGCTGGGTCCGATAGAGTAATTAATTAAAGAGGAACTATTGAAGTTTTTACGATGGATTCTTGGTGATACTTGAGGAACCAGAGTAGGGATTATTTGTTCACTACTCTCTATTTTGTTGAATTGGATATTTAAGAATTTGGTTTTTTGTAATATTTTTAGCTCATCTATGTAAGCACTGTAAGGGATTCTAACTTTTCTATTTGAGTAGGTGGATAAGGTCAAATTTGGCACTTTTGTTAATTGACATTTGATGGTGGAGTGATGATTGATTTTGTTTAGCTTTGTGATTAATAAGGCCCAGAATTTATTATATGATTGAGATTGGTTCTCATACAAGACACTTGAGTCCTTGTACATTGTTAGGTATCCATTCGTAGTCTGAATAATATAGATGTATTGTGGGGTTATTGCTTGGTTAATGAGTGTAGAGGAATTTATTTGTATATAGGGCTTGAGAGTTGAGACTAGTGAGATTTGCTCCATAATTTCATTGATACTATTTAAAAGTATAAGGCCATTCATTGTTTTTTTATGCCATAAGGATTTGGCAACAGTTATTGTAGTTGAAATCAGGCAAGGTTGTGTGGTGCATGAGTAGATGATTAGCTTGTTATGTAGCTCGGAGAGAACATGATATTTGCCTATGATGGTTTCACCTCTCCTAGCATTTCTTCTTGTCTTTAAGATTTTGAGTCGTGATTCTTCTAGGAATGCCCATAGGATTGGTGATGGGTTGGTAAGGAGTAGTATGTCACCCTTTACATTTGGAGAAAGTGTTGTATTCATTTTGAACCATCTAGGTATTGGTCCTCGGTAAACCTTTCCTATCTTAGTCTGAAATTCATTCCATGTGTTGTGTTTATTGCTGTTGTATTTGAGAAGCTGCCTTATATTTCTAATGCCTTGTCTTGATAAGTTTAGTGCTGTTGTTTTGTCTAATGTAAAGTGTGGTCCAATTGACATGTCACTTTCTTTCATATCAAAAGGATATGGGTAAGTGCAAACCTTTATGCGAAGTCTCAGGGCTATCATGGATACTTCTACTAGCCATGATTGTTTGAAGTAATGAGGTTGGCATAGGGGGCATGCCCATATGGCTGTGCTAGCTTGGATTGCTGTAACTTCTTGTTTTATCACAGGTAATGTTTTGCTACTGTTTAGAGCAGAGACTAGCAGTTTGGTTAGAGTTTGTTTTCTTCAGTCTTCAAGTGAAACTACATTTAGACCCAGTGGTAAAAGAAGTGCTTTATTGGATAGGGTTCTCTCTACACCAAGCTTGCTTTTTATTGACTTGTTATATATGGCCTATAATTTTTGTATCTCACTTTTCCTAGAAGGTATGACCTGTAAGGCAAATTCAAGCTGAGCGAGTATGACCCATTATGTTACTTGTCTGATTATGGATCCATTCCAGGCTCTTTGCTTTGATATACATTTCGTGAAATTGCTGATTTTAATTGTCAAGTTTTTATACATAGCTCTCTCTGGGGATTTGCCACTGAGGTATACTTCCAGGTATCTAATGCCATAATCAAGAGCTCTTGGTGATATAAGTGTATTCTCTATTTTTAGTTTCTTCTTTCTCTCATCATTTTTCCTTGAGTTATTTGTTATAAGTTCAGTCTTCTATTTGTTGCAAGTTATGTGGTTTAGTTTCAAGAAGGAGATGAAGGTATTGGTAGCAGCTTATAAATCTTCGATTTTTTTAGTGAGTATAACCACATCATCTATATATGCAAAAACTTTGTCATCCTTCTTTAAGGTGCTTTGGATTCTGGTTATTACTGGATCATAAAATATTACATATAGAAGTGAAGCAATCGTTTCACCCTGGTCCAGACCTTGAGATACTATTACTGGATAGGTGATATTGTAGTATGAGATAAACCTTAAGAATCAGTTTTGAAGCAGATTTGTAATGATTCTAATGAAGTTTTATGGGATCTTGATCTTTTCATGGCTGTTTCTAGGCTATTGAGGTTTATTGAGTCGTAAGCTTTTGAAATATCAAAAAAGGCTAGCCAGTATTTTTTATTGAGAGATGTGCAGGTATTGATTGATGATCTGATTATGGTATGGGTTCCATTGTACTCTGGTCCTTCGTTTTTGCATAATTGGATAAGGATAAGATATTGTTTTTGCTAAGAATGGTTGCTAGTCTAGTGTTGAAGATTTTGCTGAACACCTTATGGCCAGTTTCCAGTAAGGCTATTGGTCTGGTATTGGACAGATTATGGGACCAAACTAGATTCTTGGGTAGGAGGGTGACAATTAATTGCTTCCAGGTTTTTGGTGGATTTCTTGTTCTTAATATATTATTGAAGATCTTGAGTAGGGGTTTGTAGGCTTCGGTTTCAATATGTTTCCAGATTTCATAAGGAATTTTACTTGCTCCAAGTGCTTTATCATTAGGAAAGGATGATATGGCTGTTTTCATTTCTGAGAAAGAAATATCTGATAATAGGCTGTTATATATGTTGTTTTGAATGTTTTTTCTGGGGAGATATTTTGATTTCCATGATTTATCAAGAGTAAATTCTTTTGTTGATAAGAGTTATCTGTAGTATGTGATGATTAATTCAGTTAGAACATCTGGGTCATCCTGCAGTTGTATTTTATCATATAATATAGATAGATCAAGAGAGAATATTAGGTCTCCTAGGGCGATTTTAATATATCAACTAGGGCTGTTTCAGAACTTGGCAAAGTTTTCTTTCACTATTGCTTGTATATGATCTTGCAATATTGTGACTATTTGCTTTTGCTTTTCTGCTATCAGCATCTTGAAGATTTTCTAAGAGATTTATTGGTGGGAAGTGATTTTATGACTTTCTCATGTAAGGCTTTAGCCATTGATGTCAACTTTGTTGAGTGTTTGTTATTTCTGATATCTTTGAGAGCATTTTTTACTTGTTTTATAGCTTTGTCCAATTTAGGGAAGAGTTTTCTTGGTTTGGTTGGGCATTGTACTTTCTTTTTCGGAATGCTGTTTTCTAAGGCTTTTTTGATTAGTAGTTCTAAGGCTGGCCACTTTGGGTAAGAATCTAGACTTAGGTTGAGAGAAATCTCCTCTTCAAATGCATTAAGCTGTTCTATAGTAGTTTTGTTGAATAGGTAAACTTTGGTGAAGAAACTGATGCATTGAGGTTTGTATTCGAACCATTGAAACAAACTTTTATATAACTATGGTTAGTATTGATAGGAGTGGGGTTGTTGACATTGTAGCTAAAAAGTTTGTTAGTGAGTCCAGATGTTGGCCACATCTGATCTACTCTAGATGCACTAGTTGGAGTTGTGTGCATATATAAATGTTTCTTCGAAAATGCTTTAGCAGTGTTGATAAAGTCCCAGAAGTATTTATAGATTTTCCTCCTTTTATTGTTTGTTGAAGCATTGATCGATGGTAAGCCAGGAGGAAATTGTTGAAGTCTCCTGCAATTATGAATTCATAATTAGGATGGTCCTTGATGAATTTGTGTAGAAAAGAAATGGCTATATTTCTCAATGTATTGTTGTGTAGGAGATATAAAGTGATTACAATCACACTTATTTTTGGTCGGAATTTTAAGTGGATGGCACACCGAAACTCATTTTCAGAATATATTGTGAAGATATATGGTGACAGCAACTTAGATATAATAATGCAGGTTTCATTGCTAGGGGATAGGGCTGGTTTACTGGTGATGATTATGTAGTTATCTACTCTATTGGGGATGGAATGTTTTTCGGTATATTTTGTTTCAATGCAAATGGTGATGTCTCTTGAGTTAGAGAGGGAGTTAATTAGACTCAGTAATTTTCTGGCTTAATAGAGGCTTTTGATATTTAGAGCTGATATTGTCAAGAGGTTTTTGATATTGTTTTCTTTTTCTTTTATGAGGGTATAGGTATTATGTGAGAGCAGTTCGTATTATCAAAGGAATGACTAAGGTTTAATTCTGGTTTGCTATTCATATCAGTATAGATTTGGTATTAGGGCTATATCAGATTCCAGTAGCTTTGTTTCTTCAATGAAGTTTTGAGGAAGTTTGTCAAAATAGAAATGTTGTTTGAGAATAGAAATGTTTGCCGGTAAATTGATATCATCAATAAGAGATAATTGAAGGGTTATATCTTTTTTCTTTAAGTATTCTGAGGCTTCTTCAATAGTGGGTAGATCAGGTACTAGCGGGATAATCCACTCCCGAGAATAGGACCATAATAAAGTGTTTTAATGGTTTGGATAGTTTCTTGGAACTTTGGATTTTCTCTGTGTAGTGCTTGTTGAGTGATATTTAGTTTGTCTACTATTTCACTAAAGTCCTTTGGCATCATTGGACGATCAGTTTGAGTTAATGATGGGTCTATCCATTCAGGGCCAAGAGAAAGTCTGAACTTGTATCTGGGATGAAGTTGTTGAAGCAGCTCTGTTACCAGTTCTTAGTCTTTAATTAGAAGGCTCGTTCTGGTGTTTTCACTATACCAGTGGGACTAGGGAAGGGGAAGTTTCTGGATGAAATAATTATTAGAAAGGAATCTAACTGCGAAGTTGTTGTCTCATAGTTCTTTGATTGCTATTTTTATAACATGAAATTCATTGATAATTGGGAACATCATTGCTAGGTCTTGTGGTAACATTTGGTAGATATCAGGTAATGGCTTCTTGGGTGGAGGCAGGTCAAAATAGCTCTCAGGAAGTTTGTTGGAAACATAAAAGCTGTCACGAAGCTCTCTGAGTATTAGACCCAGGGATTTGAGTTGCTTTCATTCTTTGATGGGAAAAACTTCATGCCATTTTTCTGGAAGTTCATCTGGGTAATTGGAGATTTCGGGGAGTTTTATTAAGTAGTTGGGAGGCAGAAGGTCAAAGTCATAGAAACTTCTTAGGGCATTCGCTATAAGGCCTGTTTGACATGGGAGTTGGATCAGTAGGGCATGTGAAAGTTTGATTTTTATTTTTGTTGGGACTTCACTTGGATGTTCTATTAAGTTTGGGAGATTGTTTTTAATTATTTTTTCCATCACTTGCAGGAGCTCTTTGTAATTCATTTTTTCCTTTGCTGGACCCATAAAAAAGTTGAATCTGTATTCTAAAAGTTCAGCTGCTTACCAAAATTTTAATGTGGAGAAGTCGTGGGTCCAGAGAAATGTTGCAAAGATGAATGTGTTTAGGATGGTTTAGATTTTTTTTTTGTTGTTTGGTTAATATACCCAATATTATACTTTTTCATATAGTTGTCATGAAATTCTTTTTCGATAGTTTCATATTCCACTTGATGTTTTCCCTTGATAGCTTCAGTCTTTGTGAAGGATCAGAAAAAAGCTCTGTCTCGATGCTCGATCTTTGTTAGGATGGCTTTGGTGGTAATTGGTGAGGAAATCCAGAAAAGAGTTTAAACAGTGATACTATGGCTTCTAGTTTCTTTCACAAGATATGATACTATCATAAGATTTTTTAATAGCTTCTTGTAGTAAAATATTTAAGCTCTCTTGAGCCGGAGGACTTTCTTTTATAGGCTGGGCCTCTTGTGACTGTATGCCTGTGGCAGTAAGAGGCAGATTATCCTTGAGAACTTGTTGAGTCTTTTCACTGTCTACTTGGTCTACCCATGATTAGGTATTGATCGCATCATCAGGGAGGTTCCTTGTATCATTTGTGTAATGCTCATTTATTTCCATATCTGGTTGATCAATGGGTTCTGTGTCAAGGGGGGATTTGTGTGTCAGTTCACATTGGGGAAGGTTTTCTTGGGAATTTTCTGTTGTACAAGAAGGATCATCTTGTGCTACTGGAGTATTGGGAGGGGGGCTGGTGTTTCCTTTTTTTTGAGAGAGAAGGTGCCAAGGTTATCATTGGTAAAGATGGAAATTCGATTTCAAGACCAATGGAGCTTGTAGTTTAAGGTGTTTTTGACCACTTCCCAAACAGCAAACTCTCTGTCATTTTTTTCAAGGTGAAATTCTATTTGATGGTTCATGAAGGCATTTAGTATTTCAATATCGAGATGTTTCATTTTCTGGGCGGAAACTTGGCGAGAGGGAGAAGATACTCTTGTTTGTTTCTTAAGGAAATTGATTTGAATAATTTCGAGGTCACCCGAGTTGGTGTTGCAGGCGGGAATAAGCTATGATTTAGGACAATTTAGGAGAAGTGTGATGGTAGTTTTATTAGTGGACTTTGTTAAGAATACTTTCGAAGTTTTGTTTTGTTTGTATACTATTGAAACTTTTGATATTGAAGTATATGAGAGCACAATGTTGAGTATTGAGAACTCATCTTATAACTTAGAGGGGCTCCTGGAAGGAGCCCTACTCACTTTGACTTTGTTTCTAGTTAAAATTTTGTTTTATTATCTTATAAGGAAATTTTTTTTTTCAATTGAAGATTTTACAGAAAGAGTTTTTATATTATTTGATTTTTTTTGATTTTTTTTTATTTAACTGCAACTGGTATTAGATGCATATGCATTATATTAAGAATTTACTTAACATCAAGGATCTTGAAAAATCCAGGCATTGATATCAATCATCTTTTATAACCTATATATTTCTATATACTTATAGATTAATAATAACCTATTGCGGTATTTCTAGATAGATCTACTACCACTCAGAAAGTGGGCAGACCCAACTAGAGGTCGGATGGTCAAATATATAGTCATCAATAGCAAGATATGCTAATCTAGCAGTGAGCTTGTTATAAATTTTTATTATATTTGCTAAACTAGGCTATATACTGTATGTATCAGATGGAATTAGATTTTTACCCTCCAATACTCCCAGAGATATTATTTGCTCAGATCTCAGAAGGGGTCATATTATCTTCTTTGTTACCACCTGTGGCATCAGATCAGCCCCATTTAACTGATTTTCATTTAAGTGAAGCATCAGATTGAAATATATTAAGCTAGAAGTGTGGTTTGTGCTATGAAGTCTGCTGTGCCAGGGGGGTTGTAGGCTTTTATAAGAGTTGGATCAGAAGCCTTTTCTCATGCAACCTTTTCTGCTTTGACCTGTTTTCAGCCTACGATCGTCAGAAAGACCAGAGGTCCCATCTTTATGCAGCCTAACTAATTTTTAGAGAAATACAGATGATTGGGTATGAACTTTTATAGAATAACTAGTAAACCTGATCAGAAGGGTATTTTTGATTTTTTTTTTTGATCCTTAAGTGGTATTGAACTACAGATCTTGTGATTGCGACCTGAGAGCACTACCGCTGTGCTATTGACCGACAGGTCCCATAATTTTTTTTTGTTTTATATAATGAAAGAAATATATAAATAAAATTTTTATTAATTATTATATTTTTAACAATTTTGAAGAAATATATTCCTAATTATAATTAAAAGGCTAAAGCTTAATATAAATTATAAACTATATAATCTTATTATTTAATTGAAATAAGAAAAAGATCTTAATATTAAACTTTGTTTGATTAGAATAATAAAAAAAAAAGATTTCAATTTAAACAAATAACAATTTTTTTATCACTTGAAGATTTGTTGCTTGTTTTTTTTTAAAACTCTCTGTTAGGCTAGATATATATATTTATTAAATATATATATACTTTATATTGGAAAATAAATTATTAAAGCAGACCTGTGGGTCTATAGCACAGTGGTAGTACTCTCAGGTCGCAATCACAAGATCCATAGTTCAATACCACATGAGGGCTATGTGAAAGATTTAAATCATCTATAACGTAAAACACAACCAGGTTTAAGAAAACACCAATCATCTCCATTCCAGTTTTATACAAACAGGATTTTTCCACTTCCGGTTCTAAGTGGGTTTTTCTCCCTATAAAAGGTACAATCTACATGGCTGAACACAAACAAATCCGGGAAAGATATCAAAACTGGCAACAGCACCACATCCATCAGAACCATTTGAAAGGTGTACTTCTCCTTTCACGGAACTAGCAAGTCAAGCCTGGCAAGTTAGTTGGAAGGAATCCAGAAGGATTAAAGATCCAAAAATAGGGGTGTCTAGATTTCCTAGATAGGTAGTAGTATAAATTTAATCCAACCGGATATTTTTGGGCAACAAGCCGTCTGGTGGATCCTTTAAAAGTAGGATTCTAGAAATGTTTGTTAACATAAATGATATAAATATGTATTCCCTGCAAATTAAATTTGTAAATTACTATATCAAGTTAATAAATGAGGCTGAGCTTCCATTCCAACATAAAAAAATAAATCATTAAAGCTAATTCTCTAAAAAAAAAAAAAAAAACTCTTTTTACTGATTTTTCTTTTTTCAAAAAAATTTTTTTGTGTAATTTTCTTGAAAAAAGTAAACCAATTCAAACATATAAGAATAATCAATATATCCTTTAAACCAAGCTATCAAGCACTTTCAATATATATACAACAAGCTACTCAAAATTATCAAGGAAAGGAATATTCACTTCTTTACTGGTTTTCTTTTATTTTCTTTTATTAAAAATTTTTAGGAGAACGAAAAGAGACCTGCTAACTGATTCACAGTCAGAAAAAAAGAGCCAATATCAATTTCACATAGCCTACAGCCAAGTCAGTACAAGTTATCACCTTTTTTAACACTGTAAGACATCCAAAAAGCAACTAAGCTTACTTGATAAATCAAGTTACTTTAGTTACTCAAAGGCCTAGAAGAATATTAAAGTTTTCTAAATATTAAATAGTTTAAATATACATATACATATAAACAATATATTTATCTACTATCTTATTATACAAATATAAATATGTAAAAATTAGACAAGCAAAACAAGTATATATATAAAAAAAATAATCAAAAAATACATGTATATATATAACTTATTATCTTGGGATTGTAAACTCTCAAATACAGATCTATTATTTTATTAGAGGTCAAAAGAAAATGTTTTACTAAAATCCTTATCAATAGAATAGAAATATTTGTAAAACCAATAATATTTCTAAAGGATTGAACTATACAGGACTATCTGAAAAAAGTATAGCAAAAATTCAAATTTACAAAAATATTTGTGAAAATACTAGAGAAAACAAAAAGGAACTGTAGATACTTTTAAAAGATACTATAAAAGCATATAATACAATTGATTTATATTTGTTGATAAAAGCAATAAAAAGAATTAAAGCTTCAAAAGGTTTCATAAAGATCATAATGGATCTCTTTAAAAATAGACAATTCTGAATTATATATGAAAATGATCTTACAAAATTAATAGTAGCTAAAGATGGAATTGATCAAAAGAAACCATCTTACTTCTACTATAAAGAATTTTTTGTAATTCTTATTTTTGCAAAATTCAGAATTATATATAAAAAGAATACAAAATATCAATTATATAAAACCCTGATCTAAAAAGACAGATTACAAGAAGAATAATATCAAGATATGTAGCTATAACCTTTATAGATGATACAATGTGAATAGCAAGATATAGGAAGGATATGAAAATGATTTTAAAAACTGTAAAAATCTTTTATAAAGCCAATGATCATCAAATAAATGGCAACAAATCTGTTTTGATTACTATTAACAATTCTAATTGCTAATTAGAACAAGTGAAAGCAGGTATTGAAAAAAATATGACTAAAGAGCTCAATAGAATAGAACAGGCTAGATTTTTAGAAATCTGAATAGGTAATCAAAAAATAGTAATAGAGCTTAAAGAATAAGTGCTTAAAGAATACTAGTCGAAATTATATTATTCGGCAGTTGAATTATTGCCGAATTTGATTAAATTTAATAATAAAAATATTGCTGAATTCTTTTCGATTGCTACCACTCGGCATATTACATTTTGGCAATAAAGTGGCAATCAAAAATTTGGCAATCAAAAATTTGGCAATCAAAAATTCAGCAATCAAAAATTCGGCAATCAAAAATTTGACAATCAAAAAATTTGACAATCAAAAATTTATTAATTAAAAGTTTAACAAAAAATTCGTCAAAAATTAAATAACTATTTAACAAAAATTCATTAAAAGTTCATCACAAATTATTTATTAAAAATGATATTAATTTATTAACAATTCATCAAAAATTCATCAACTATT